>SNQJ01S0086489.1:4757-16106 GCA_010110895.2 Picea sitchensis | reverse complement strand
ATCTTAGAATTGTTTTCAACTACAATTCAATCACTTCTGTTAATTCAACTATCAATTGGAATGAACTTATCATTCCATACACATGTATTATCATCCCAACTATTCTTTCTTCTATCCAAATATATTTTGATCACTTTGTCCCCTCAACAGAGCTTTTCTGTAATTTTATCATTATGTAGCTTATTTAACTTGCAACTTTCTTGTTGTAATATCTAACGGTTCCTGAAGTGTTTTCAACTTCGTGAGTTAGCAATACTCACATCATTTCAGCTATTAGCATCATCATTTCAGCTATTAGCATAATCATTTCTATGTTATATAATATATACATGCATTAACCCAAATGCATTCAATAATTCATGTAATATCACTTGTAACATTTTTAATAGCTCCAAAAACTAATCTTGGAATTGTGACAAACAACAATCCAATCACCTTCATCTAGTATTTATATTAAATATAATGCATCTATCCATCATTATGCATTTTCAGCACCACATGCTTTTAATAATGCAACAATTAATTATTAAATAAAATAACAATCGATGTACCAATACCGATGGCCACATTTACACAATGCATCCATGCATTAACTACATAATACCACATAACTATGTCATGCATTCACCAAGGTTAGTTGGAAGGTTTGGCCAACGCCTCAACACATCATCCATGGACTTCCTATTGCTTGCCTGACTATTTGAATACCTTCCTTTCAACCCAAACACAACACTAAGAACATAATTCTTAAGTGATCTTTAGTGACGAGGTTGCAGTGCAAACATCAGCTATACAATATACACCATTGAGCACTCACATAGCACTTTATAGCCCTTCATATCCAACCATATTATGGTCTCACACATGACTATCACTGTAGTATTTAAACATTATGGAAAGGTATGTCTGCTGAGATTAGCTTGGTTATGATCTCATAACCAAACATAACATAATATGAAACTAACACTTTATCTAAATGCATTCTAGTATCAAAAACATTTACATACTCTAGGCCTTTGGAAATTACATATCAATTTAAATATTGAAGAAATTAAGCTGAGGGGTATTACTTTAATCCTTCAACATGTATCACATCAACATAGGCTAAATGCATACACAATGCAGTTCATTATCCAACCTACTTGTTCCTATCTAATCAAGGTATTTGTAGAAGCTCACATGTATTCAACTTCTTCACATCATTTTGATCATCATTCCTGCCCACTGTTTAGTTCTAATTGATGATGTCAACCCGGGAAGGTAAACTTAAAAGCTCTACCTAAAATATATAGATCTAGAAAGATTCAACTACCTAAGGAGGGTTTGATGTAGCGAGGAGCCAATGCTCTTTTACAAGAGATTATACTTTGGTTCCTTCTCACGAGGGGTTTGATGTAGCGGAGCCAATGCTGCTACAAGAGATTGTACTTTGGTTCATTCTCACGAGGGTTTGATGTAGAAGGAACCAAAGTAAAATCTCTTTTACAAGAGATTTTACTTTTGTTCCTTCTCACTTAAACATCTCTGCAATTTAGACAAATCTACCTACTAAAAACAAAATGCTTATGTTTTCCTGAGATTCTAATCCTTTTACAAGGACTCAACTCATAGAATCTCTTACACACATTAAAATCTATTATCTAATTCCTAAGATTCGTTGGAAACTCCGGTCCCCTTACAAGGACTCAACTCACAAAGTCTCGTTCAAATCAATCATACTTGAAATCAAACAAAAACATAAATTAAGCTATACCTAAAATAAGCAAATCGGCATGCAAGTGAGGCCATGGGGCCCTCCATAACTCCACAAACACACCTCTTCAAGAGACTCGGATGTAGAAGCAAAATTGAAGTATGATTTTGTATTTCAAAATGTCCATTACAAATCAACTCTAAGATTACAACTCTCTCTAATTCTAAGATTACAAACTTCAGATTACAAATGGAGGAGGTAACACTCCTATTTATACAATGGGATGAGTAACAAACTCATAAATGTGATCAACTAATCTCTCTTTAGTTCCATACATCTCTCAACCATCTAGACACATAAGCCTCTTTTGTCCTTGATCTTCTCCAAGAGATCCATGATATCCTCCATGATCTTCTCAATAATCTATCCATGATCTCCTCAAATTCGAATTTGAACATAGAGTGCCACATAAAGGTGTCTTGGAAGCTTCCTTGGAATCTACACATGTCACAAAACAATCCACTTTCCATATATGAGTAAATATATTATTTTTACAATATTTAATCACAAATTACCTCTTAATTAAATGCTTAAAGGAAATAAATAATATTTGGAGAATCTAAATCGACCCATTAATGGTGTTGAACAATTAGGAAAATGAAGTGACATGGTGGTGAATAATGGAAGTGATATAATGGAAACACAGAATTGAAAAATGTATGGTATTGAGTGATATTTGTATGACGTTTGGAAGCCCAAACATACTCCCCAACCGAAGCTCTTGCATGTCCTCATGCAAGCTACTACAATGACTTATTTGGTTTGATTCTTAGATGAGCTTCCTTTTACAAGATGTTTAGTTCTTGTGTAACAACCATATTTCAATCATGGACTTCCTTTTTAACTTTGTACATCTTTTGATAACTTTTATTATTGCAAAGCATTGACATCTTTGAATGACCATCTTTCAATCATGGACTCCCTTGTTAACTTTGCACATCGTTTGTGCTTTTATTTTTACCAAAATTTTACATCTTGAATGATTGGTTCTTGTGTTACAATCATTATTTACTTTGTTGAGATCTATGTTTAATGATTGGTTCTTGTGTTATAATCATTATTCAATTTGTTGAGATCAATTATTTTAAGAAGTCATTTAATATTCTCATCATTTTGTAGTAGTTTTATTATTGGGAAGAATATGTGGGTTAATATGTAATATGAATGAGAGAAAAATGAAGTGTGAAATTCCCCCTCCCCAACTGATGGTGTTTGGAAATTTTTAATGAGAAAGGGAATAGTGAAATAGTGGAATATTTTTCAAATATCATCATTTTAGCATCTAAAAAGAATTTCAAGATTAAAGGTTAGAAAACATCATACCTTACTTACCTATAGAAGTGGATGAATCATGCATGTTAGAGTTGTTGCAATTACGATCTGAAGCCTATTACAAGTTGTGGATGAAAGAGCAGTCTGTGTGTCATCTCTAATAGCTATTTGGATCTTCTGTTGAATGTTGAGAATCTAACATTCTTTGCCTAAATACATTCTTGGATAATCTGATGAATCTGATGAGGTTGTTGAATATGGCTGAAAATGTATATAAGGCTTGGAAGGTATACAAAATATATAAGTTACATTCCCCCCCAACCTTATTTATTGACTTGTCCTCAGTCATGACAAACTGAAAAAATGAAAGGAAATCTGCTTCACCTGCTACGAAATATGGGTCTTCAAATCTTCAACAGTCGATGGCACAAATCTTACTATGTGATTAAATGTGTTGTTGTTGAACATAGCAAGAAGTTGTTGATTTAGTGGCCATTAATGAATTCCACTATTCAACACGAGATCTCCCACCATTTATTCCAATGGGAGTCAAGATGCTTAACACATCTTTGTAGGTAGGAATAAGTTTGTTGTGGTCGAGTCACCTACAAGATCCAACGAAAAAGGGATATTAATGTACTCCCATTGTTCATTGGCAAGGGTACTTGCCATTAAGGCATGCAAAGCCTCTAGGTGTTTTACAAAGATAATTAGACTCAAGGACTTTTGACTCAATGGTGTATGGAAGCAAAGGTTTTATTGGAAACTGTAGGAAAATGAAACTGAATATGTAAGGAGGGCGAGAGAAAGTTTGTAGATGAGCTTGGTTGGTTTTATTAATGGGTTAGGGTTGAAGAAAATGTAATGAAGTGTATGAGTGAAGTGTGATGGGAAATGGATAATGACTCTTTTTGGAATTATGGCATGCAATCTTTCAGATATAGCGATGGAATGGAAACTTTCAATGGAATGCAAGCTTTCAAACATAGCAAATCTGCTCCAGAATTCTACTAAAAATAGTTTAGTTTGACTAGTCTTTGACCAACCACTTGGAGATGTCGAATTCAAGTGTGGATAGGTTTTCACCATCCTTTACATTTAGGAACAAACCCGGCTCTTCCAACTTTGTTAATCTGTCATGCAACATTTCAAACGATTAAACTATAATGGGTTAGGGTTGAAGAAAATGTAATGAAGTGTATGAAGTGAAGTGTAATGGGAAATGGATAATGACTCTTGCTGGAATTATGGCATGCAATCTTTCAAATATAGCAATGGAATGGAAACTTTCAATGGAATGCAAGCTTTCAAACATAGCAAATCTGCTCCAGAATTCTGCTAAAAATAGCTGAGTTTGACTAGTCTTTGACCAACCACTTGGAGATGTCGAATTCAAGTGTGGATAGGTTTTTCACCATCCTTTTACATTGAGGAACAAACCCAGCTCTTCCAACTTTGCTAATCTGTCATGCAACATTTCAAACGATTAAACTATTACAGGAAGTTGCAAAAACTTGTAATTTTCTGGAAATGTCGTTTATAATCATGGATTGGTTCTTTAAAATTTCTCATGAAATTAGTCTTGGAAGACCAATTGTTGTCACAATGTAATCTCCTCACTGATCACTTGATTAACCTGTAACCTACAAAAAAACTTGGCAGAAAAAACATAAGTGTGCTCAAGAAGAAATGGCCAATTTCTTAGTGATTCTTATGCAAAAATAGATGCCAAATGAAATAAATTAAGAAAAATCAAAGTGTTGAAGGTAACACTATTCATGATATTAGTAGCAATCCATTCTGAAAGAAATAACCATGAAAAGTAAAGTTACTCCCTGTTGTTGTCAGCGAACTTTTGTGCATGGCGAAAAGCTTGGCACTATAGATTTGTTGTGTCGGCAATTCCTTTATTGTCCTCTGCATATTCAATCATCTATTGGAGATCCCGCATCAGATTTTTCGGCTACAAAGTCTTCATCCTCTTCATCACTATCTTCACTACCGGCCCCACCATCACGTTGATTTTCTCAAGATGTGGATCTACAACTTCATCATCAGAATTCTGAAGTGCCACTGCAACTCCACCAATAGTTTATGTATCTCCAGCAGCTCCATGAGATCCGCAAATGAATCGGCTATAAAGAAATCAGTAATCCCCTGGCACCCAATATACTGTGCTTTTTTATGCTTATGAGTTGCTGGGTCCTGCAGATTAGTAAAAAAAACATACAATGATATGAAGTTGCCAACTCTAAGCAAGTCAATCAACATTTAAATAAGCCACCAAATGTTAAATTAATCTTCGAAATAAATATCAAATCTGTGTAAGATTTCCGAGGAAGACTTCGAAGTATCATTTTAGTGAAGGACCGGGAAATGAAGTTATACCAAACCCCTCTTCCTATTCCAGGTCGGCTTAGTATGTTCAAATTCATTATTCGATTCCTGGGCTTCTTCTCTTTGAACCGGGACCTCGTGCTGCTCATGGCCGGGGTGTATTCTTCCGGAGCTTTTTGTTGTTGGAGTCTGCGCTCCCTTAAGAAACAAAGGAGGCCTTAGTTATGACACATTCCAACACCCTTCCACACTTAATACCATTCCCCAATGGAAGTCCATTTTCATTGAGTGACACTTTTCAACTGAGAGAGCATTCCAATTTCTTTGCATTGGCATCTTGCTTCCACTACGAACTCTGATATCAGAAGTGTATTCCTTTCACACTTAATCTTTGCAACTATCTACACCTCTCTTCCTTCAAGGCTAGGCAATCATACTTTTCCTTTTTATGCCCATCCATGACATTTTTAACCTGCTAGCTTCATATCCTATGTGAGGATTCTTTCCTTGGTTGTACCTACAATTTATTCAGATCCTATAATTGTCGACTAATACTTTTTTTCCACTATTGTTGAGTTCTTTGTCCACCTTCATTACTTTCTTTGTAGCTCTTGATTGCCTCATCTAACTCCTGCAATCTCTGTCATGCTTCCATGACCCTAACACCTGATCCTAGTCTGGAATTGATTTGATTATGCCTATAATCCTAACAGACATGCACGCAATCAACTGGTTAGAATTATACATATTATACAAAATTGTCAATTAAATTTACATGTACCTTTTTTGCTTAATTAATGAAGACAAGAGAATATCAATTATAACAATTATCCAAAAATAGAATGATCCCAGGCCATTCTCCTCTGAATCAACTTTTCAACGACTGAAATCTTGCCCCAATTCAATAATTGCCATCAAGCTCCTGCACATAGGCATCCATTCCATCATGGAATTATCAATAATTATTACAACCATTCATCAATGGCTCTCCTCTTCCTACCATTCGTTTCCATGCTCAGACCAAGAGCACACGAACTAGAAATAGTGAGTGAAGAGGAAGAAGAATAAGGGAGAAGAAACGCACCAGGGAAAAGGAAGCCGAACCAAAGCAACCCCCAAGGAATGTTTATTTAATCACAAGAACCAAGAACCACATGGCCTCCCCCAAGAAGCCCATGGAACTACTTTTCTCCATAAAATCAATTATGGGTAAATACAATAATAATAAAAAGAATACTTAGCCCCTCAAGCCCCCTCTCTCGTGGAATCATATCCCCCTATCTCTTTTGTCCTTGTCCATCATGCAGCCAACGATGTATTTTATTAATGTATATGAAGTATTACATTTCCTAGGCACTTTGGCCTCTTTTCGACTTTACTGAATCACCAACCTAATTCAAAATTACACAATACATTATAGTTCATAAGGGTTAAAACTGGGATTTTACATTATGGATTTATAAAATCAAACATCAATCAAGTCGACAAAGAAAAGAAAGCCGACGTGGTCAGACGGTTCGACCATAGATATTCGATCGATCAAAATGAATGACCTGACCAGATCAACCAAACAAATCAAGCAACAAAAGTCGACCAGGTCGCGCGAACTCCCCCAAAAAAGAGAATTGACTTAGTCAAAACAACCGACCACTGAGAGTACTTCGATGCAATTAATGCTCGACGGGATGAGCTCAACTATCACTTTGTTGTTGATGCAATCGTCCCCTCACACAAACAAACATTTGTGCATGCCATAACTAGCGATGCACGTGAATTGATAACATCGTGGGTCGAATTAAATTCTCCAGTTCACCTCCCACATATAAATACACTTGAGCATCATAGCATTGAGAGAAGTGATTTTTGAGCTAAGCATTAAACTCAGGAAATTCAAAACCCAGGCGTCTAGATCGACCAACACCAAATTGCAAGTATGCTAAGGATGAGGGGTCAAGTCCAAGATTCCTTGGTCGAGCCGCGAATGAAGGCTAAATTTGACAGAGTCGCATCAATAAAGTTAGAAGTTCGCTCGTAGAACATCCTTGGCGCAAAAATGGAAGAGATCAACTGGGAAAAATACTGGCATAATTTTACTACGTTGGGCATAGAGGACAGAGTCTAGAAATAAGAGATGAACTTTCTTGAGAAAGTCAAGATTCAACATTTCCTTTGGGCCTCGCTGGTTGCATAGTTTGGGGGATGGAAGGAAGAAGCAATAAAATTTCTGGTTGGTTGATATTACAATAGGAATATATGGTTAGATTATCCAATGGGAATAATGAGAGGATTGATACACCACGTTATAGGGTCACCGCATGGGAGGGAAACCATGCCCAAAACCGTGAACTCAAATGATTGGATACAGTTCCTCAGAGGGGGAACATCAACAAAGAGTTCCAAGGGCTTACTAATTAGCAAAGTAACCAAATTAAGAACAAAATTGACCTACATTATTGTATCTCTTTGCTTCACTATTGCAGGTCGAGCATTCAATGTCGATCTCACAATGTTAGAACCCATTGGACAAATTGTCTAACCATACACAAATTTTGACTAGGTAAAACATCTCATTGCATCTATCAAGAGTAATTGCAGAGAATGCCAAGAGAATGGACGAGCCATCAAATTCCCTTCTCTGCTAATCTGGATTGCCATGGGTAAATTTAGCCTAGTCGGGGAGTCGATATTCACAGTAAAGCAAATCCCTGCTACGAAGAATTGCATGGTTTTCACCCCAGGAGTAGTTAACTCATCTGAATCGCTACCAATAGACGAAATGTTTAGAAGCTAGGTCATAAATTTAAAAATGCATCACACAGATGGAGGGTCAAACTGAAAGTTCGACTAACATTGCCACCAAACACCCACGTTCAGCTCAATATTGACAACAATACAATCTGGTGTGGAGTTCACGATTGGTCGATGCCAAAGGAGCTATAATACCAACCAACAAAGCTTCATATATTTGAAGAGCTTAATGGGAAATTCTAATACCAGAAGGAAATCCCACCAGAGGTGATACATGAAAGCTCAACCTTAATAACACCTCTTATAGATGTTGAATAGGAGGAGGAGAGATAAGTGACATTGTACACTATTTCATTTGTTGAAAACTTGGGCATGGAAGTAGGAACTCTTGCAAAACAAACCTATGCTAGAAGAAAAGAACAAGAGAGAGCATCCAAATGTAAACAAGTCATTGACCTCGATGTAGCTCCAAAAGACTTAGATATCATTTGGAAGAAAAAATTCCAGTCAAACACTACATTTAACTTCGACAACTTTGAAATGCAAGAAAAAATCACTTCTATTACAAACGAGATATCTTAGAAATTCAAACAATAGGAAAAGCAAACTTGATAAGACACAACCATTACTAGGAATATATTAAATTCAAGTGTTGGGCCAACGTTTTAGGAAGCTATGACAAATCTCAAAGAAAAGTGCGTTGAAGCAAGAAAATCTAAATTTTCCCTCAAAAAGCATGTTAAAACCAGGAGATAGAAAAAACAAAGCTTAGAAGACCAACAAGAAGAAAGTAGAGGTCAGACAACTATTGCCACATCACGTCGACAAAAACAAACGGACCATATCCAAGTACCAAGCTTGTTCAAAAGAGGCAAATAACGATGACAGGTACAATTGATTTGATGAGGGAGTTGCCTCCGATCAACCCTATTCCAATTATTGAAGAAAGAATAACAACAAATAAAGTGACCAAATAGAAAAAGAAACCAAGGACGGGTCACCACCAAGTGTCCTCTGAAGAGACTATCTCTAATATATTTCCAAGTGGAAGTGACTAAGAAATATCAAGTCATTCTGGCCCAGAGGAAGTTGAAGAAACTATTCAGTCGACTCCACCCAACCTAACTCAAGTAGAAACTAACAAGAGTAAATTAAACCAGTCGAGTCATCCCAACATATCTGCAGAGAAAAATGAGACATAATCACATAAAGAAGTAGAAGGGCAAGGGGATGCACATAATCAGGGGTTAGAACACACAACCCCATCATAGAAATCAACTAATAATGATCCCATAAAAGTGCCATCAAATAAAGTCGATCTCCCAGGGCAAACTGATAAAGAAACAAGAAAAGATCAACAAAAAGACTTGATGAATAAGGAACATAATATAGAGACTGGACTAGAGTATTCAACCATACATAACAAAGTACATGATAAAGGGAAGAGCAACACTAATAAAGGACCACCAAACAAAACAATTCCCCCCCGTCAAATCCCTCAGAAAAACTAATCATATCCCCTCAAGCATAACAAAAACAAAGATCGAGACGATGCAGCTGGCCAGGACAACAATGAAAATGATGGCAAGAATAATGAAGCAAATCCTAATACTAACACACAAACATAGAAAAGGGGAAAGCAATGAATAAAACCCCGAGAAGGATGACCAAACAAACAAAGAAAATAACTATAGTAAAGACTGAGATAAATAAGCAGACAAAAAGAAAGAACAACAAAGTAACAAAAAGAAAGAGAAGAAGAAGAAGATCCATAGAAAGGACAATACCTCCAAGGTAATTACATTCACAACATTCAAATTGGTCAGGTCAACCAAGATGAACTTAGAAACAGTGTTCGACCCGTCGATCACATCCAACAAACAAATATTAACCTATATAACCAAGTCGCAAAAGAGTCGACCCTTAAATGGAAGTGAGCTATGAGGAATGGAAACTGACTCGCAAAACGAAAAGATAAGGAAAAATAGAGACTACAACATTGTGTGACATTGGAAAAAGAAAAAAATGGCATAGAGCACATGATAGAAGGAATGGATCCTTTGGAAGCGTTCAAAGGATTAGTAGAAGCAGTGGTCGAGACAAGTGCGTAAATCCAACATGAAATCTGTGACCTCAAAAGATGAAATAAAGAAATAAAGGAGTCACATAATAAAAAAATGAGAAACAATCAAGACTGAATGACTCACCAGAAAACAAAAATCCTCCAAGAAGAATTTGAGAAATCCAAGGAGGTTTGACAACACTTAAAATTGGTCACCACACAAACAGTTGCACTAAATATAGTATTAAGAAATTGGCTCTCATACTTTGCCACTACTTGCAACAAGCTCAAGGCCCAAAAGACGATAATCTCCAACTTAAGGACAACAAGACAGCTAAACACTTACCCAAAATTTAAATTGGCTCTAACAAATCATATTTCAAAAGGGAAAGAAGTAGAGGTCGAACTGGAAAAGTAGGAAAGAGAATGGCTAAGAGAAGCAAAAAAGGCTCAAATGGAAACTAACAATGCAACCAGGCATCTCGACCATGTTATGGGAAAAGCACGAGAAGTAGAGTAAAAGTTTGACTCTGAGTTGACTTTAGTACAAGAGCCCCTCTTACCAGATAAGCTAGAATTATTGGCACAACTTAAGTCATTGGGGATGGAGGCCCAATATTCAATTAATGAATGGAAGATGTTCTCTCAACATTTGCAGAAAATGGAACCATATATATCAAACAATATTTGAGGGATTGTTGCAATAGCCTTCCGAACACTGAGGTGATGCATCACCATATTGATAGAGATTCTAGTTTTCAACCCAACAATGTCCGAGTCAAATTTCCCAACTACAAGCCACCAATTAGTAACACCAGAAATGACTGTTTTTTTTTTTAAATAAAAAGAGGTGATACCTGTTATATTACTATATCCAAAAGAGTCAAAATACAAAAACTATAAATGATGCCAGCTGTCCTGCCTGAGCAGGAAACCAGGACAAATGAGCATCCATGTTCAACTGTCACCAAATGTGCAGAGTGATCAAAATTAACAGAGTTGGCGGTGGGGCGTCCTGCCCGTAGGAAACCAGGACTTACAGTTGCAAACTTTAAACTGTTTCTGCTAGCTAGCCCTAAAATAACCTGGTATCTAGCTATACTAAAACATGAAATGAAATAACAACACCAAAACCAGAGCCAAGTGTTGAGCATTGCATGACCTCTGTAGCCAGCTG
>SNQJ01S0086488.1:34010-58460 GCA_010110895.2 Picea sitchensis | reverse complement strand
TATTGTTCAAGGGAAGTAATGACTTCCAAATGTAAAGGGAGGGATACACCTCCAAGAGGAAGATACAATCCTTCAATATCAAGAGATATTTTAACGCTCCATCCTTTCCCCTTCCTTTCTCACAAGAATATATGAGAGATAATAAAACTTTACATTAAATCATCACCATCAACCAATCATCACATAGAACCTGATAATGCTTCCTGAGACTTCTTCAATTTCTGTAATTCTTCAATTATTGGAGTACTTTGATCCTATATATAATATTACTCCATGTATTCTCTGAAACTCCTCCAAGCTTAAATCCTTGAATACTCCCCAAAAAGAAGTTATAGAAAGAATGGTAGACTTTATTCAATTATGGTCTATTCAGGAGACCAAACTTGTACAGAATGCCCCGTGCTCAATATTTAACATCCGGTTCTGAAACTCTCACACAAGAAACCAAAGTCCATACTTTTTCCAATTAAATTTGTCCCACGTCATTTGGATTCTTGATGAAGATGTTATTATTTTTTTACCCGAAACACCTGTTTATTGACTAGCTTCAGGACTGGTCACAAACCCTATCTTCCACATAGCGTATCTCCATAATTATATCCAATCAAGAGATGAAATTTTTACCAGAGGAACCTTGATATGTCTTCTCAATACCATAGCGATTTCACCATCTGAATCATTCTACAAAAAAAGTTATAGGAAAAATGGTAATATGACCTGAAAATAACATACATTAGAACACATCACCAAAAGACTTCATCCTCCCTTGAAATCGGGCCTTCTTTACTTCTTATTTCCTCTGAAATTCAAATTTTATCAAATGAATGTATAATGATTTTTATTTATACCATTTATGTCACTTCCCTTTAACATTAGGGCCGACCTGAAACTTTCTTATTTTGTAATTCTTTTCTTTAATTATTTTCATGGCCTACATGTATTTCCTTCTTCAATTCACTTTGTCATCTTCAAAAATCCATTTCTCCTCAACCATGAGGATCCACGTGATGTGCTACATACCACCTGAAACAAAATGATGTATACTATCCATCCATGGGTGTTTTATTTGCATGTGCATTGTTCTTCATGTCCAAATACCTTCATCAATCTTGCGGTCCAAAACCCATGACTAGGGTTGACATCAATGACAACAACCAATCTTCCAACATAGTCTTGTCTTGTAATTTGATGATCTCTTACTTCTAAGAATGTTATTCAAGATTTTTGAGCTATTTTTAAATTTAGACTTAATATCTTTTTTTCTAGTTTCCCTTTTAGTTGAATTATTTCATCCTCCAATATCTTATACATTTGTTGTTTTTCACTGAGTTCTTTATTCAATATTTCTTCTTTTATTTTGGTTTCTTGGAGTTGAGTTTTTAAATTAATAATAAATTGTTTCGACTCATTGATGGTTTTGGAAACTTCCTTCTCTCTTGATTTAGTAGCTTCTTCAATCTCTAGAAGCTCTTCCCTTAGTAACCTGTTTTTTTTTAGTTTTTCTTAGTTCTTCAATTACACGAAGGAATTGTTATTCGAAGTTAACTTCTTCTTCAACTTCCAAATGATTATCATCTTGAGTTTTTATTCCCATAAATAGAAGATCTGCATCCTCTTCTTCATTTTCTTTTGATGAGCTACTATCTTCTTGGGTAAAGAATGTTTTATTTTTCTTGTAGAACTTCTTTTTATCATTAGTTTTGCTTTTATTCTGATTTTTTAAGGTTCTTGCATCATCACTTTCCTCCTTCTTAGGATATGGAAATTTATTGGCAAAGTGTCCAATTTTTCCATAGTTGAAACATATTAGACGAATCTTTACTTTGTATTTCTGAGTCCCTTTCTTGAGCTTCTTTATGAAGTTTGCAACTTCTTCATCAAATATATTTAATAAATCGTCATTGGTATTTTTCTCCTACCTCATCTTTGTTTTAGATTCTTTAAAGGTTGTTTCTCTTTTTGATGGTTTTTTGTTTCCTGTTCTCATCTCATATGATGCAAAAATTCCATGAAGTTGATCTACTGTGATCTTGTCAAGTTATGGCCTATCTTCAATTGTAGAAATCTAGGCATTATATGTCATAGGTAATGACCTTAATATATTTTGTACAATAGGTTTATTGGTAAGTTATTTTCCTCCTACTCTGATTGAATTAACTACCTCATCTACCCTATGAAAGTATTCAACAATGTTTTCTTCTTCTTTTGTTTTCAAATTTTCAAGCTAAGTTCTATAGGTTTGTAGTTTGGCTTCTTTGAATTTTTTGTCCCCTTCATATACAACTTCCAATTTGTCCCATATTTCTTTAGCTGACTTACAATGCCTAACCTTCACACATATAGAATTTTTCAATCCTTCTAGAATGGCATTAACTTCTATTGAGTTGTCATTGCAACTTTTCTTTCCTGCAGTATATGTGGGTGGATTGGTTGGTGCAGTGTAACCATCTACAACATATTGTCAAACATAAAAACCAAGAGACAAGAGTAATCTTTTCATTCTTATTTTACATAGAGCATAGCCACCTCCATTTAACAATGGTGATTTGTTGGAAGACATTCCTTCTTCTTGATCTATTTCTTTCAGGATCTACCTTCCAGTTATTAAAATGTGTTGAAGACACTTTCTTTGATACCAATTGTTGGAAATACTGAGAGGGGGGATGAATCAATATTACCCTTTTTCAACAATTAGAAATTACTTTGATATTTTATTAATTACCAAAATAGTTCAACAATGGAATTGTATTTAAAATTAATTATATAAATGCAATTAATAAGAATTACAAGGTTCTATAAATAATAGTGAAGGACACCAATCCTTTTTAGAGCACCAACTCTACGAGGCAAAAATTCCCTTCTTCAGGGCATCAACCCTAGGAAGCACCAACTCCCTTGTTTTTAGGGCCCCAACCCAAGGGNCCAACTCCCTTATGTTTAGGAAACCAACCCTAGGAAGCACCAACTTCCTTATCTAGTAAATGATATGAATCCTTTCTTACACGTCCCTTCCACCCTCACTGCATGAGTATCATCAGTTACTCTTCTTGGACTCTACTTCTACTTTTATCTTCTGATCTGGAATGCAAAGACACTTCTTCTTCGTCGTTATTTCTTTCTTATATAGTTTTCCAACTGGTGTGAGCATTGAAGCATTGTGTCCCTTTGTTTGTACCATTTCACATTTTCATTTAAGTTAGCAATAATAACGTTTATTTTTCTTCCATTATTACTCATACATTATTGTGAAATCTTTTTGATTTAGTGAGAGGGATTTTCATAAATCGATCAAAACAATGGATCAATTTCATTTTAAATTGATCCCATGCCTCTTTATTTCATCCTCAAATTAAGTTGGTAAGATATTATATTTTTAAGGCATTGCAAGTATTGTATTACTTAAGATAAATAAGGACAAAGACAGATCCTTATCTGGTTCAACGTTCCTTCTTGACGAAGATAAAATTCTTATTATGTGTTTTAAATTTCGCACCAAAAAAACTTTGGGATATCTATTCCATATGACCACAAGCGGTGGATAAGCACTAATCCAAATGAGTTCTTAATAACTTATCAAGATAGACATTCATTTATTATTTTCACGTTGAGATGGATGATTCTCGCTCAGTTTGGAACTTCACTCTTCGATGCTTCAAGGCTTTGACCTTTGTAGTCTTTTAATTCTCCCGTAGAAAATTCCGTCGAAGTGCTTATCATCACTTACCTACTTAATAACCTTCACATGTCGAGGATCTAGGACCATGGATTTAATCAGAAAGGATCTCCGACTCTTTGGGTATTCAACTATTAGTGACACTGGGACTTCACGCTACTTGCACTATGAAGTAGTTCAATCCCTCCGAAAGTTTACCTATCGAATAATTCATAACACGACGATGACCGCTTGTTATCGGTTAGCCTTCCACTACCCTTGATCTAACGATCATGAGAGAACCTGGAGGATCTTAGATCAATGACCAAAATTAGTTCAGGACTTTTCCCTTCGACACTTCGGGTAGTTGATGGTAGGAAAAATTGCATATCCTCGAAGGACATACTCCCGGAGTGATGTAGCTTGATGGAATTACTATTTATGTGGCATTGGTTGAGTGGCTACCACATGTCACCTTGATTCATGACTTATGTATACCTTAAGTGCCAACTAGACCTTGACACATGTCACCATATGATTGTGCCACGTGTCCTTGCTAATGTGGATCTCTTGACATGTAATATGTCTTTATTATTTGGATCATTAATCTATATTAGATGGTCTATTTTTCACCTAAGTTCTTGATCCAATGACCCTTATTCACTTTAGGACTTCAGATCTCTAGCCTTCGGGTGAACTTACATGTTTTAAACCCTTTCTCGCCAAAGTGGTCAATGTCGAAGTTGACCACAATTGGACCCGCCTATCCTCATCCAACGATCACCATGCATTGCCCAGATCTAATGGCTCTCATTCACTTTGGAAATTTGGTGCTCCAACGTTCAGGTGAGCTTACATGTTTTAAACCCCTTTTTGCCGAAGTGGTCAATGTCAAAGTTGACAACCATTCGACCTGACTATCCTCATTCAACGGTCATGATGCATTTCCCAGATCTGATGGTCCTCATTCACTTCAGGAATTTGGGGCTTTGGCCTTCGGGTGAACTTACATGTTTTAGATATGTTTTAGCTTAAGTGGTCAGCATCATAGTTGACTGTCTCCTTTCATTTACTGTGATTTGATGGTCCAAATATTTTACTCCAAATCAAGGGTTGACAATATTTCGTTTAACCTGAGACTCTGGGATATTTGTGGCTTGCATTATCCTTCCACTAAACTCGATCGGATGGTCAAAAATTCATTCGAAGTCCCTCCTTGATCTAATGGCTGGAGAAATTTCATGACTTTGTGGCTTCATTCCTCTGACTTATCTCCAATGTCTTGAAACATATGTTATCCTTCCACTTGGATTTGATCAGTGGTTCTAATTGATCTGAGGTTTGCAATTACTCCCGAGAACAATATCAATGGACATGGTTCTTCCTTGATTATTTTGGAGTTTTAATGTGGGGATTTCAATCCTGACAACGTTTATGAAATGCTCTTTCCCTTCTGAGCTTCAATTAATGTCCTTCCTTCTGAGATTTGGGTTTATATTGGATTCTTCTGCACCCTGTTGACATGAATGACAAAATCATACCACTGTGTCCAACAGGGTGGATAGACATTGTCAAACCTCCACTTATCAACATCATAGTTACCTACTGAGAGGGGCCTTTCTTTCTTAGAGCTATTGATTGTTGTGGAAAGAACAAAGATGTGTATTTCCAATTTGAGATTCTTCGAGATGCTATAGAGGAGGTTGGACCTACCAATTTTGTATAGGTTGTGATGTATGTAACCACATTGTGTAGATAAATTGGATTACTGATTCATATTAAAAACAAACAGTTTTTGGACCCCTTGTTGTTTTCATGCACTCAACAATGGACTAAAGGACACTGGAAAAAATTAGTGGGTATCCAACTTAGTTATACCTGCGATAAATGTGTAGATTTTTATCTACAACCACCACACCTCCTTAGCCATGTATATGTCTCACTCGAGGAAGGAATTACTCAAGCCCATATATACTATATATTCTAGCTATTTTCTCTTATTGGAGAGGATGTTGGATGTTCAATGAACATTATATACCATGGTTGTGACTCCAAATTGGAGTATGTGGACATAATCCAAGATAGATGAGGGAAATAAAATCAAGCTTAAGATATTGGATAATGATTGGTGGATAGTTTGTGGTTATTTGGTGTCACTCTTATGTTGCATAGTTGATGTCATTAGATACACTGACATAGATTCTCTTAATCTTGGAGAAATCTATGAGACTTTTGATAGAATGTTGGGTCAAGTGAATATATCCATTCATTAGAAAGATCCCTCAGTAGAGTTATATACAACCTATATTTGACCCATTATTCAGTGTAGGCAGGATCATATAAACACACCTTGTCACATGGAAACATATGCACTCAACCCAAAATGGTATGTGGAAAGGCTTGGTGGAATTATTCCCATTGAGGATTCAAAGTTCAAGAAGGGGTTTTGAGCTTCCATTACAAATATGTACAATGTAAAAGAGGGGAGAACACTTAGGAGATACTGGATGCATTTTGCAAGTCTCAATGGTCCCTTCAAAAATATTGATGTGAGGGAATATCATAATGATTTATCCTAGGATGAACCCATTGGTTTGTGGACCATGCATTAGGATGATTATCTATAGATATAGCATCTTTATATTCACTTATTATCTCATATTTCTAGTTCCTCCACAACTGAGAGGAATTGGTCCACATATAGCTTCATCCACTCTATCAAGAGGAATAGAATTTCATATAGGATAGAAGAGAAGATAGTTATAGTGTATAATTCTCTATGTCTTGTCAGTAGTAAGTCACCATAGTATCAAAGGGGATCGCCAACATGATGGGATGTGGATCTAAAGGATGGCGCACAGGTAGATGAGATGGATGGACTAGATGAGTTGTAGCATGGTTTGGTTGGTGTGTCATTGGTTACTCATGAGAGTGATTCTGACTCAGATAATGACATTACCATTGATGGTCCTAATGACTTCATGCAAAAGATGAATGTAGAGGACCAACAAATGATATTGACTCCTTGATAATCATTTTATTTTCAATTTTCATTTCCCATCGTTAGTTTTTAGTTTTAACTTTTGAGTCTTGACTCTAGATACTTAAGATATTATATTGAGTCTTTGACTCATCACTCTATTATTTTTTAGTTTGAGTAATTTCAATTTACTATTTCAGACTTCAATATCTATTATTTTTCTTAGCACTAATTTAATAATTAGATTCTAGAATGATGTGATGAATTTAAATCAATGTATACAATATTTAACTATATCTATTTTATTTATGATTTATGAAACAATGTATTTCATTACTGAATTGAAATGTGAATAATGTTTATTATTTATATCATTTACAAATATGAATTTAGTACTATTTTATAGTTTACTATTTAGTATTTACATTTCACAATGATGAATTTACATGGGATGAACTATTATTGTGGGATTGTATCATTCATATTCATATTTTTATAATTTTAGATATGGGGACCCTTATTCTAGGGACCTTGACATCCCCTTGTCCCTCATGAATTCCCCCAAAATTTGGAGGGAGCTCCCACACATATCCCTTGAATTTCCCAAAGCTTTGGGGTGATCCCACATGTAAACCCTTTGCATCTCCTCTTTCGCGCGCTAGCTTGTCCCAAAAACTTGGTGGAACATTGATAGGATTTGTTTATCCTTTGAAGAGAGGAAATCCATAATCAGAAGAAAAAAAAAATACATGGAGAAAAGAAAGAACATAAATGGAGAAAAATACTTAGGAACTTATTGGCACCACAATGACCCCCTAAGTTATGGGGACCCATTTTTGAATTTATATCATGGCTAATTAATTGAACCTTTCCTTCTCTTAGTGTTAATTGTTTTTTGTGATGGTTTTATAATGATTGGAAATATGTTAGGATCCTAACCTCCCTAACCCCTCAAGTCGATAAAATAATATGTTTTGATATGTAATAAATGCCATCATTAGTAAATAAGGCCTATGTAATAATGAGAACACATATAATGAAAGAAGACTCACTAGAAGGTTCCACCTCTAAAAATTTATTCCTCTAAAATGTTCTCTACAAGATAGAAATAGTATAAATAGGGGTAGAAATCAATGGAAAAGGTTATCTTGTGAATTCATTTGTACTTGAGATCTACTCTATTGGAGGTTTCTCCCTCGAAGAGGGAGGTGAAATTTTCTCTTAGGATAATAAAGGCATCATATTTTGGATCAATTGTGTCATTGTGCTTACTATTTTATTCTTTCTTCTAACAATTGTGATAAAAATTGCATTTATGTTATGCATATTTCCTTCTGGTACCTTACAAGTGGTATGAGAGTCCTTTTCTTTGCAGATTTTTAGAAATTGTTATAAGGCTAGAGATGTCTTCCAATATCTTTAAAGCACAATGATCTATTACTCGATGGGTAACACTGTGGTTGGGGAAGAATACATGCAGGAAATGCACATGGTTTCATGTGTTAGAAACACATTGTTTCATCTATTTGGAAACCATTGTAACACTTGTTAATACCTCTTATAGCAACACTTCATTAGATAACACTTGTACATATCCATTCACTTCTACATACCCTCGTGTATATCGAAAATCTCATAGGTCTCCTAAAACCAGTTGTACGTCCATCAATCAACCGCTTGATTTCTATAGTGGCACCGAGAACAATACTCAGGAAGACTACTCTTACATACCTGGGAAATCGAGTAGTAAAACTAAAGGTATGGTGGATCCTCCTTAGTTATATCCCTGAGAAACGGGGTCGAGTACTACTGTTGGACCCCGTCGGGATATTAGAGATATACATCAAAGGGAAATCCCTTGTCTCTATGAACCCTAAAAACCCTAACCCTTGTTGCCGGAACAAAATAGCACAAAAAAATAGTGGAAATTTTTCACATCCAATATGTGCAACCCTGCTTCTTGCATATTGGCAACAAAATTCCTACACAAATTTAATTATTAATAATTTGAGCATTATGTCACATTATTATTATTCAAACAAGAGTATAACTCCGCAGGAGTAAAAATAAGAGTATAGTGGTTCCATTGACACCCTTATTTGGGACCTCTCCCACTGGATTACTTTCTTAGCCTTGATTGTAGTGGCACCCAACTTTCACAATCCTTTATTTTTTTCTGAAGACCCACCCACCCTCTATGGAACCCTTATTTGGAATCTACCCCAATATATTCCTCTCTTTGCATTGATAACAATCATTCCACCCTCTCATAATTCCTTTTGTTTGGACCCACCAACTATATTCTTACTCGTGTCTCTCCCAGATGTATCACACTTGCAACCAAGACCTTGACAATCACCTTAATTCCTTGGAAAAATATCATGAGTAGACCAGAAAAGATATCACTTAAATTAATTTAAATATTGCTACCATAAATTCCCGACTCACCCAATTAAAAACCCTCTCTAAAGATGTGAACAAATTCACAGCAATGATTACTCAATCCCACATTCCTATCTCCTCTACACAACCTTCACACCTAGAGGCCATTGAATCATCTCATTCCATGTACTTTCATTCTAACCCCCTTACTTGTGACCTGCATCTTCCTAAAGTTGAGGTGAATATATTTGATGTCTCAAATCCCATGGGTTGGGTCACTTAAATGGAACATTATTTATCCTTGCATGTCATCACTGATTACTTTATCAAACTCTATATTAGTTTCCTTTATCTAGATACTGAACGATGGCAACGGTGGCAACGATGTAAAACTTCACACAGAGGGTATATTTCTTGGACCCAATTTGTTGCAAATCTTTATGAATACTTTGACACATACACACATCATTTGGGTTGTTTGACTAAAATTAAAGAGTCTGGTATAGTGTAAGAACACATCATTTCTTTTGAGCAATTGGATTTCTGAACTGACGAAATTTTGAACACCTTATTCCATGAATTCTTTATTAGTGGAATTGAGGACAATACAATCTCATGTCCTAATAGATCTCCCCTAGACCTAGTTTGAAGCTACTCACCGAGCCAAGCAATAAAAACGAGTAGTCTCTTCTCAAATTAGAAAAACATCCTTTATTCTCCATTCCTAGCCCACCAATCCTGCCCCTCCTTCCCTTCTTAAGACCCATAAATTAACCAAATCATAAATGGTTGAACACCAACTTGAGGTTCGTTTCTACAACTGTGATGGAAAATATTTTCCGGGGAAAAAATGTAACCAGAAAAAGATTTTTATGGCTACTTTTGAGGACATTTATGAAGAGGATGGTGATGTTTCCCCTTCCAAAGAGTTTCCTCTGGAAAATGATCATAGCCTACCCTCTGATCCACCAGAAGTTGAACAACTTATGTCTCTATTATTATCTGAGAGACACTCGGAAAATTCCACCTATGTAAAGGAAATGTTGGCTATTCTGCATGCATTTTATCTCTCATGTCCTTACTTTCATAGGAAACACTTCCAAATTAAAATTGATCATCGTAGCCTCAAATGTTTTTTGTGACAAAGAATTTCATCCCCTAAGCAATACAAGTGTTTTAGCAAAATGTTCGACTATGATTATGATATCATTTACAAGAAGGAAAAAAAATGTGTTTGTTGATTCTCTGTACGTGAAATATGAAGAAGAGGTGTCTCTCTTTTTACTCTCCTTCATTTTATCGGATTGGTTAAAGGTTGTTTTCCAAGAATGGTTCCAATATACAAAAATTTCTAGTCCGATCCAACAATTGCAACAATATTCTCATGCATCTATGGGATACTCTTGGAAAAATGATGAGCTTTGTTATAAAGGTTGCTTGTATTTGAGAAAATAGTCCCACTTTAAATCCATTGTTTTCTCTAAACTTCATGGTTCACCAATACTAGATCATTCTCTCTTTCACAAAACATATGAATGGATCAAACATTCATTTTTTTGGGAAGGTATGAAGCAGGATATCCACACTTTTGTGGTTGAATGTGATACTTTCCAATGCAACAATGGAGAAACAATCAAAACTCCAGACACACTACCAACTCTTCCTATTCCACTTGCTATATGGATAGATATCTCTATGGACTTCATTGTCATATTACCTAAATATGGAAATGTTAAATCAATCATCATGGTTGCGGTTGATCTCCTTTGAAAATATTTTCATTTATGTGCCCTTCAATTTTGATTTAAATCCCCCACAATGGCTCAAGTTTTTATGAAAAATATCTTTGAACTCCATGGAATTCCCCACTCTGTAGTCTCCAAAGGTGATCCAACTTTCACAAGAAACTTTAGGAAAAAATTACTTAGGCTTCAGGGAACCCAATTGCATCTCAACACTGCCTATCATCCCCAGAATGATGGTCAAACCAAACCTGTCAACAAGTTCTTGGAAGGATATTTGAGGTGCTTCACATCTGAATGACAATATTTTCCAATTGAGGTGTTTTGTATATTTGAGGTTCTTATGGTTTCATTATTTTTGCTAAAATCGTGATAAAAATTGTATTTATTCTCTTCATATTTCCTTCTGGTGCCTTACAAAATACTTTCTCTGAATGCTTGTTTGACCCTTTTGTTATCTTAATTTTTTTTTCTAGGGAAATTGCATTATTAGACTAGTTTACATCAAAAGTTTGTTTTATATGCATTTGTCACATTGCATGCATCTTGGTTTAAATTCCCTTGCACACTTAATATTGAAGGATCAATTTATTGGAAATCATTTTGTAGCCTTATCTAAAAAACAAAAAATATTTTTATTATAGGTGGATTGAAAATTGAGTTTTGAGTAGAATTGGCACTTTAGGTTTGAAGTGTATAATAGGCCAAATAAATTTAAATCTTTTAGCTTCTTATGAATCTTGTTGATACTAATTAGTGTCTTGAAATCCTATATGACCAATATCTGGGATAAGTTGACATAATTAAATTTGATCTAAACAATATTTTGAATGAGTCCTGGTCTTTATTAAAGAAGTTTATGTACATGGTATCGATTGATTTGCCATTTGACTCCTAGAAAAGGTTTTCTATACCTTTTGGGGGATTATGAACTTTGACCAATATCTGGGATAAGTTGACATAATTAAATTTGATCTAAACAATATTTTGAATGAGTCCTGGTCTTTATTAAAGAAGTTTCTGTACATGGTATCGATTGATTTGCCATTTGACTCCTAGAAAAGGTTTTCTATACATTTTGGGGGATTATGAACTTAATGTAACCATTGGAATCTAATTTTGAGACCCATGTATGGAAACACACAATTTTTCTTTTCCCATCAAGGAGGTAGGTTGGGTTTCATTGATTATGAACATTGTGAAAGTTATATTAAAGCCAAGTGTGTGACCATAATTTTGGAAGACCCCATTTGTATTATTCACACTGCAAAAAATAACTATTCAAGAGGTAATGAAAGTGATTTATAGGGTTACTAAGCCTTAAACCAAGCAATTCTATTCAATTAGAGGTAATGAAAGCGATTTATAAGGTTACTATCTCTTAAACTAATCAATGTTTTTTTTGGTTTGGTTAATTAATTTGTTAGCCTCATTTGTGCGCTTCACATTACAAAAAATAATTATTCAGCTAAAAGTAATGAAAGCAAGTTATAAGGTTACTAAGCCTTAAACCAAGAGGTTTTTCCTTGGTTTGGTTAATTAGTTTGCTACTTTGAAAGTTTGTATTTTGATAAATGGTTATAGTCATATATTGTTTAATGCATTTTTCGTTTGACTATCATTTTTATTTTGAAAATGAATGGGCATTTTCATCTTTGCGTGAGAAGAATCTTTGATTTATCTTCCCTTGTTAAGTGGACTAAATAAGATGAGACAACGTCACCTTTTAAATTAGCCAAGAAAAATATTTAAAAATAAATCATTTGGGAAACTCAAAAGTTCTACTAGAGCACATTTTTAATTACATTTTTGAGTAATCTTCGTTGACTCATATTTGATTACATTTTTGTGGGCTTATACTTATAACATCTTCGTTGATTCATTTTAGAAGTGCTCTAGTGGTCATCATGGAAAATATTTTGAGATTTGCTTTGATGGTTTATTTTCTACTATCAAAGATTTTGTGGTTCGTATTGAAAACCACCCGGATGGTTAACATTTACATAAGCTCATAAGGTTAATATCTTTCATCGGAGGTTAAGGTTAAGGTTTATAAACTTCTCAAAAGTTTTATTGAATCAATGGTCATATTTGAAGATTACTTCGATGAGTCTTTTGATTTAGCTTTGTGAATTTATATTTCTAACTTCTTTGTGGCCCATATGTGAAATCTCTTCGATCGTTTATATGAGAAATTTCCAAAAGCTTTCTCGCATGATTTTAAATTGCATTTTAGTTATGTTTCAAGATTATAAAATAAAAAGAAAAGGAACCATGAGGCTTCCAAAAAAACTTTTAAGTGCACAAGTTAGAGACTCATTTTGAATTGATGTTTTACCTTTTTCACTGTAATAAAATTCAAATTTTTTATTTTTCGAGGAAATACTACTTTTGGAGGTTTCACAAAGTTCACATCCAAATGGTATGTTTAGAAAGTCATAGGTAAATTCTAAATTTTCACCATTAATAAATGTTGATTTTTACATTAGAGTAATTTTGGACTTTTTAAAAGTTTTTATAAATATACTGTTTAATATCTCTCAAAGAAATAAAGGCTTATTGATATTAATTAGATCATATTATTATTTTTTATTTATCTCAATGTTTTTAGAGTGGAAAAAAATGGAGGGATCAATTTGCACGATCATTTTAGTGGTAGGTCTCAATTTGGAAATTTTTGGTCAAAAACCATTAAAAATATTTTGGAGCCATTAGATGCATCAAACGATGTTTTCTAGACCTACTTCCTACCTTTGGATCACGATTCCATATTCTACACTTTGATACCTTTCCAATGGTGCATCAAATGCTTCAATTAGATTTCGTATGCGAAAGGTATGTCTCCCACAAGGTGAACTACCATGTTCACCACCATGGTATGAGATGATGCCATGTCATCTCCCATTATATGGGGCTAGCCACATGAGGACTTTCAAGAATATCCTATAATTTCAAAAACCTTATCAGAATTGAGGGTTGAGGAAGTAGAAACGTAACCCTAGATGACTATCATGCTATGTTAAATATTGGGCTACTAGGAGAAGGGCTCCATTATTTAGCATTGTATTTGTTCCATAGTTGAGCAGAGAACCTAGGAGTGGTATTTTGAGAGCATATAGAGGAGGAGATATTTTGTAACAGACATAAATGCCATAGTGGAAAATAAAACTCCACATTGAGTGTCTCTTTCTTTGTACTTTCATTTGAAGTAAAGAGAGTTGAGTGACCTCACCTTTTCACTGGGTTTTCTCCCGTATTGGGTTTCCCAGGTTATATCCTATGTTTATTTTTGGTTGGTGTGTGAGTATTTATTTATATTCTCTATTTTTCACATTTTAGCTATTTCATACATTCTAAGCAGAAAACTAATAATTAAAGAATTTGAGATCTAAAGGAAATTAACCTTCATGGTAAATACTTGAGTATTTTGTTAGATCTATTGTGACGAACTATCCAGTGGAATATCCATGAAAATTTACAAACAATATTGGCATCAAAGGATGTTTTCTTGAGGTATTTGTAGAAATTTGCAGGGATCCAAGAATTGGGTTTAAAACAACATTGCAGAACACTAGCCATGGTCAACGCGTCTATTCATAAAAACCATCGAGATCCAACAGAGGAGAGATTTGCGAAGCTGGAATAAAATTCGTTGACATATCTCACAATATGTCCCTCCTCATGGAAGCTATATCAAGGCAGATCAGACCATTTGAATAATTTGGAGGCTCAAACTCAAAGATCGGATCAGACGAGAAATCGGGGGATAATGAAGACCCATAAATGAAGTCATGGAAAAAACCTGAGAAAGAATAGTTGAGTTCCACTACCATAAACCCTTAATGGTCTTTATTCAATATGGAAGAAAAAGTAGACATAAATCCATGCCAAGGTAAGATCGATGCATTCAAACCAAATCATTGGTTGCAAAAATTAGAAGTTTATTTTAGCGTTCACCATACAAGTGAAAAACAAAAGATATCATTTGTCAAACTAAAGTTATAAGGACATGTTTTAACTTGGTGGAAAAGACATATGAAAACACTGAGGCTAGAGGGAGATCCTCTAGTAACTAGGTGGGAGCGATTCAAAACCCTCATCAAGTCCCAATTCTACCCTATTGGGTATGTAGATGAGCAATGTATCCAGTTGAACTACTTCAGATAGAAGTAAGGGAACATTGTACAGTACACCATCGAGTTCAAAAACATGGCCATCATGCTGGTTATATCTTCCAAGAAACCAAATGTACTCCTCAAGTATTTGGGTGTTTGCGTAACTATCTACGAAATAAAGTGATTATTTTTAAGCCAAAGTTAGTGGATAAGGAATTTGTACAGACATAGTATCTGGAAAACATACTAAGGGCAGGAAAGCGATTCCAAGAAGAAAGAGCACCAAGAAGTTTCTAAGGAGGGGAAGAAGAATTGAAAAGGGGGAAAGGATAATAATATATCAGTCACTACAGATCATTGAAAGGATCCTAGAAACCATTGTAACCATTTAAATATTTATGGGCACACTGAGGAAAGTGTTGGAAACTACATCCAGAGTTGAACTTAAAGAACCACAAGAATGATGAAAAGAAAAAGAATTTTCTAGCCACATATTCGAGTAAAAAGGTTGAAAGCAACTTCGATTTGGATGAGGATAATGTCTACACATCTTGTGTATAAGGAGGTGAATCTTAGTAACCTTTATCACCAGGCAGAGAAGGGGATGACCAAACTCTTACACATCAAGATACATGTAAAGAAGACCAAGATAAATGCTTTGTTTGACTCCAGTTCACAGGCTAATCTTATAGCGATCGATCTAGTCAAAACGATTGGATTGGAGGTTTGCGATCATCCTATCTTGTATCCATTGGGTTTGGTAAAGAAGGATGCATATATCAAGGTAATGAAACAATGAAATAATAAATTTGTTGTAAGTGCATACGTTATTGATGAAGTGGTGTTGGATGTAGTATCCCTCGACGTGTGTGGTGTAGTGTTTATGAGTCTCTACATGTATATGAGGGATGGAATATTCATGTGGATATAAAAATAGTATCCACTAATCAAGAATGGAAACTACTACATCATCAATTCACATAAATGCAAGTCAAACATATCACTAGTAAGCTCCAAGCAAATCACAAAGTTGATTAGTTCCAGTAAGAAATATGTTTTACTTTTCTTAAGAGAAAATCATACTGAGGATAAGTCAATAAGGGTAAAGGAATTCCCGGAGGGATGTACTAAAGAGAATAAAAATAAGTTGGAGGATTTGCTACAAGCATACATAGGAGTGTTCCAGGAGCCTGAAAGGCTACCGCCCAAGACAAAAGTGGAGCATGAAATCCAGTTATTTCCATACTCCCCCATTTCTGAATATTGGGTTGTATATTTAGTACATTATGGAAATAAATGAAGCAAAGAAGAAGTTGCAATAACTATTGGAGCATGGTGTGAATCGACCAAGCACCTCACCTTGTGGGTCACCTATGATAATTAAACCAAACAAGTATCAGAATTGGGAGATCAAAAGCCTCCCTATGTTAGGAGATATGATCTAGATTGGATCATTATATTATTTTTTATCTATCTCGATGATTTTAGAGTGGAAAAAAACTGGAGGGATAAGCTTGCAGGGTCATTTTCCCAATTTGAAAAATCTAGGTTAGAAACCATCCAAAATCTTCCATATCCATTTTGAGGCATCAAACGACCTTTGTTTGGGAGACATTTCCTTCTTCTGGACAAATAGTTTTTATTCTACACTCCGAGACCTTTCCAACTATGTGTCAGATGCCTCAATCAAAGCTCATATGCAAAAGCTATGCCTCTCGCAAGTTGATCTACTGTGTTGACTACCATGGTATGAGAGGATGACATGTAAGCCATCGTTACTCATACATATGGGGCTAGCCACATGAATACTTTCTAGAAGATTATAGAATGTCCAAAACCTTATCATAATTGATGGTTTAGGGAGTTGAAATCTAGCCCTAGATGACTATCGGGATATGTTAAATATTGGGACTCTAGGAGGAGAAAGGGTTCCATTATTTAACATTGTACTTGTTTGGTAGTTGAACATAGCACCTAGGAGTGGTATTTCAAGAGCATAAAAGTGAAGGAGAGATTTTGTAGTAGCCATACAGGCCACCGTGTCAAAGGAAACTCCATAGATAATGTATCTTTCTTTGTAGTTTCATTTGAAGTAGAGAGAGCATAGCAACCTCACCTTCTCGTTGGGTTTTCTCCCATATTGGGTTTTCTAGGTTATATCGTTTATTTATTTCTATTCTCTATTTATCACATTTTAGTTATTTCATACATTCTAAGAAGAAAAATAGTAATACAAAATATGAGATCTAAAGAAAATTAGTCTTCAGAGTAAAATATTTCAGTATTTTGTTAGATATTTTGTGGTAAACTGTCTAATGAAATATCCATGATAGTTTACAAATCACCCATTTTCAATATTCTTCCAATAAGAAGATTCCATTTACGTTTATATTGTCTTATGAGTTATAAGAAGATTCCATTTACGTTTATATTGTCTTATGAGTTATGTTGATACCAACAAGGTAAATTTTCTTTACTATATTTGAAAAACGATTGCCTAGGAAGCAAATGCATGTGTTTCTCACTATATATAAATCTCACGTGCTAAGTGATTAAGAAAATCTCAAGCATTTATATGGATTAGCATGTATATAATGTTCCATGTCGTAATGACATATATACTTGGACTCTATTGTTGGGTTTCGTTTTATCTTTGATTAGCAACTCTATTCGAGGTTTAGATGGGTTTTGATTTTATTTGGATTAATATATCAAATTGAAATAAAACAATTACATGATCGAAACCTAAAGAAACAAGATTAAACATTTCATTTGGAACATTGTTTATCTTTTCAAAAATTTGTTTGGTAAAATGGTCTCTTTTTAAAAATTTGGTTAGTGAAATGGCATATAAAGTAATACCATTTTTATATGATTGGAAAGGAATACAAGGCATTACTTATGAAAATGGTTGTAGGTATGGCTAAAATATTAAAGCTAGATAACATTAGGATAGAAACAACCAAAAAAATATAGGGAATTATAAATAGGGAGTTAAAATTTTCCTTGAATTTCCTTATGATTGAGATATTGATTTAACACGAAAATTTTATTAAATTTCTCTTGAACATGATTATTGAGTGAATATGATTATTTTTCTTCCTGTATATGTATATTCTAAATAAGGTAAAATTAACGAAAGGGAAATAAAGAAGTAGATGCCCTATTACAAAATTTTTTTATATAAGAAAAAAACACTTTTGAAAGAAAGAAGAGTATATATTTCAACTCCAAAGTCACAAAAAGGAGCTTGCAAATGTACAACAATTAAATTCACATATAAAATTATATTCAAAGTTGCATAGGAAGAATTTTTTTTTTTCTTAGTTTAAGGACTAATAATTTAAATTACTTATATATTATGTATTAATTATTGTATGGATAGTCAAATGTGGAAGAGACAAAGTCTAGGGAAAAGAAGATTTATGAGAAAAAAATATTATGCAATATTAACTTCAAATAAATTCCTCTTAAAGAAATGACAAACTTGTAAAAAAATTGAAGAGCCACAATTCGGGCATCCAAAGCATGAGATAGCTAGAAGGCCAAAATGCACCAACTTTTGTTACAAATATATCTTTGTACATGTTAGCACTCTGTAAATTTTGTCTGATTGATAGACAAATGATAGAGGTAATTGTTTCAACCTAATTTAGAGCTGGGCACTAGCCTGCTCAACTCAAAGAGGGATCTCTCGTGTCACTTGATATTTCTTTGGTAATCGGTGGCTAGATTTAGTTTTTTTTGAGGTTTTTTATAAAGTTGTTGGAGAGGAAGGGGAGGGACACTTAGGGTTACGGAGTCGAAATTATGAAAGTGAATGAAAACAACGACTGGAAGATAGAACTCTCTAGAGGACAAAAGTCTAAATGAGGAAATGAATCTGAGTCGTAAATTGTATTTAAGCAGGGTGTAAGAGGAAGGAGAAAACAAATAACTGCATCAGAGAACTACTTAAATGAATTCTGAATTATCTAGGAAGAAAATTACACAGTTTAAATTGCTTAAGCTGAGAGCATCACAAGATGAAATCTAGGCCTTTGACTCTCCAATTTAAACAAAAGAAAATGCAACTGGAATTAAAGAAGATGAGAAATACATACAATGAAAGGAGACAAAACTCATATCACCACCATTAGAATATTTTCATAGAGACTTCAAAAAATGTAGCATATGTACTCAATTCATCTCTAGAAAATTACAACTGAGTTCAGAAACAACTAAAAGGTGCCCTTGCACTTATGCCAACATTAATTTATTTAGAACTTCTAGTATTTATACAATTTGAGATTATTTAGACTAAAATCCGATTACAATAAATGAAATGAAACATTTCATCTTCTAAAACCGACTATAATAATTTCAACTGATAGTCTCGGTATGTGAACTGATTTACAATGATTAATCAAAAATTCCTCGTAAACTAATGGTTTATGTCTCTGGCTGTTTGACTTCTGTCTTCTCCATTTGTCCCGCTTGGCCTTCTGTCGAACACAACAATTTGGTGACACTTGGAGGATATTTGTTGGTTCTTGGAAAATCACACTTTGTCTTACCTAGCCACACTATATCTTTCCACTGTAAGTCAGAAGGGATCTTGCAATCCATCATTTATTTTATCAGGATATCCAGATCAATGCAAGTGGCGTAAGTCATGGTTGACAACCCGATCTTCACTTTCTTGAACTGGTTGAAGATCTCAAAATGTGTGGTCAAATATTCCACCAGATTTGTCCCCTTCAAGTTCTCCTCCAGGCTTTCAAACTTCGAGTGATCCATTCTACATTGGGCGAGGTGAGAATTGTACTCCTACTGATCATACAATTTCCCTTTTCCATCCCCAAATGATGGGAGGCCTTTGACGAACAACTCTTCAAATAGATCTTTGAATTCATGTATGCTCTTCTCCATCTGCATGGCCTTAGTCTAGAATGATTTAAGAAGATTATGCTTGGCAATGACCCTCCTGGGACAAATGATCAACTTGGTCCTATCTTTGACCCCGATGGTCTGACATTCAACAGTGGGAATGGAATTTAGAAGATTTATAGCATTCTGGGGCCACTCTGAAGGTTTCTTTGTCAGTGTCTCACCCACAATAGAGCATCTTCTTCTGGATATGATAGCCATGATATCTTTGCCCCCCTACAAAATTCCTTTTCCTTTGAACCTTATCTTCAACTTGTCTACCCTTTCTTGTAAATCTTGATTCTCTTTCTGGAACTGGGCCATCTTTTCATCCTTTATTCTCATTTGTTGTCCCAGCCTTTCTATGTCTCCCTTAAGGATCTTGATTTCTTCTACTTTTAGGATAACTTAGGACATAACCTGAACCAATCCATCAATGCTTTTCTCAGTTATTGCAGTAGAAGGTGCAACAACAACCATGTTCGATTCTCATGTCTGTCCTTGTGACCAATTTACCTTTTCCTTCTCCAACTGCAACACTTTGGCCTTGTAATTCAATGATTCTAGTTGAAATGTTTCTTTCTCTTGCTCTAGAGTAGCTAGCTCTATTGTTTGTGGATGATTTGTGGCATACATATTTATCCTTTTCTTCATGCTTTGAATCATCTTATCTTTCCCTTCTAAAGAAATTTTCACCCCTTGAGGGCCTTCAGATTCTAATCTCTTGACTTGAGTCTACCAAGCTTTGCTGGATGCTTTCTCTTGTCTCAACTGTCCCTCCAGCTTAAGTGCATGACTTGTCAACCTTGAAACCTTTAAGATCAGACCCAGGTAGTCTGAATACAACATGTCACTGGTGTTTCTGTGGAATTTCACCTTATTTGGGGCACTGATGTTTTCATAATGCAGCTTGACCTTAGACACTTTATCATCATCTGCAATTGCTATGTTGAGTGTCTTCTTCTCTATATCTCTGACTAAGAAAAGAGAAAACCTATGTTGAGAAATATTTTCTACCTTAGGTATCAACTCCCTTATTTCACTCATGGGCAAGCTTCCTTTCACAAAAATTACTTTGCTAAATATTCTTTAGATTGGTAGACTACTCCAGGTATTTTATAAAAAATGTGTTTTTTGCTACTGAAAGCTCTCGAGTTGCTTTCAGTTTGGGGCATTCTTCTTTTACCAGCTTCTTCCTTGCTAGTGCTACTCTCTACCATATACATACTTAATTTCTCCTTAGGCTCTTCTTCCTCTAGATCTACGATCTATGGGGATTTCTTGATCTTTATCTTCTTGGGAGCATTATGCTGACTACTAGTCCCTAGGGCCTCTGAACTGCTTCTTTTGGTGTAGACAATTAATTTGGGAACTTGGAATGTCATCTTTTGAGGGGTTTGTTGTGTCTAAGTCTGTTGTAGGGTTGGCCCCACTTGATGTGCCTGAGAAAGCTACAAGGTGGCTTCCATATCAACACAGGTTTCCAAATTAGCCAATTTGTCAAAACCTTCCACATACTCATGTTCATAAGGGCCCTTTTTTCTCATTAATCTTCTGTTAGATATGACCTGGTCTGGGTCATATCTTCTCCCTTGTAGTTGTGCAAATTCAAACTCCTTGAGTTTGGCCCAGATTTGAGGTACGCAATATCTAGTCTTCACAACAAATGGTCCTATGATGAAAGGAAATTTCAGGTTGGATTCCTTGTGCATTTTCAGGAAATGCTCTGTCTCTGAGATGATTCTTTGCATGGTGAACTCTAGGGAAAAAACTCTAGGTTTTAAAAAGATAGGGAGAAGATAAGGTGCCTCTTGGCACCGATATACCCAAATTATTGTAGAGTGCATGAACAAGACCCAATATCCTACTTTGTTTTCTAAGTTTGGATGTAAGTAACTTTTCATGTCCTCTAGGAATCTTGGAAGATTGGTGTTGAATATCAAGATGTAAACTATGGAAATGATCTTATTTATGAAAATGAGCATTGTGATTCTTTTGCATTCTATGGAGATGAATGTTGCTTCAGGGAACTCTTTCTTGTTTGTTTCCAGGAACATATTCAGCAAGTATGTGTAATACTTGAAGTGCCTTAGTGATTGGAAGTTCACTAGATGTTTGTGTACATTATCAACTATGAATTTATCAAAACTGATACAGACTAACAGACTAGATTCTGACTAAAAAAAGGTTAACAGGAAACCTAACATGACCTCTACTACATATTTTTCATTATCTAGACATAAAATATGATTGAGTATGGAACAAGCCCACTAGATCTTGATAACCATGAAATTTACATTCACTGGCATGGATAGACTCTCAGAATACTTCTTGGGTTTGACAATTGTCTGCAAAAATAGGTTTTTTACCTCAAGATGACATTCCCTATAAACTGTGACTAGTTTCTCTTCCTCGAAGGGTTCATACATTGTGGAAGGGGACTCTGGTATATTGAGCGTGCATCAAATAGAAAAGCAATCTATTCTACACAGAACCTTTGACCCTAACCTATTTAAAAGGACCCTCTCTTTCTGTCATTATTGTTCAACACACCATCTTACAAACTTTGGGAAAGGGAATGCGACTTCGACATCGTAAGGGACTATGGAGGCTTGGATATCTTCAAGAAAGGGTATTTGTCTCCCTACATGATCTGATAAATTGGCTCTGGAAACAAAGACGGGTGAGACAGTTATTATGGTGTCAAAGACATCAGAGTCCCTGTCAATTAGGGCTTCTTCGCTTAGCGGGGGATCTTGCTCTGTTATGGACAAAATGACAGGATCCTTGATGATGATGAAAAATACCTGCGAATGAGTGGAAGACGCATTAATTTGGTGCACTGTTGAGCTTAGTTTCCACTAGAGAGGTCCCACCACTTTTACCATTCAAATGATTTGAAAAGTCATAAAATAATGACAAGGTTAACCCTCCTTATATATGCATCCCAATATCGAGGACAAGGCAAAGCGGTTTGGGGTGGACCGCTTTTTCTCTGATATGCATCTGGTGGAGCGACGTGGTCTTGGGACAAAACCATGTTATTTTCATCAGCCCTCTTTAAAATAATTAAACCCCGCGCTAGTTCTTCGCCCAATATAGATGATGATCATCAATTTGTGGTGTTTGAGATCTATGGTCTGACATGTCCCGTCAACCTCGCGCCTCCGCTAGATTTATCCCTATCCTGCTAGATGTGGCCCCAACCTTCGGTTTATCGTGTCTCTATAATAGTTCAGCCCCCTGCTAAGTCTCGAGACTTGGATTCCATAAAAAAATGTTATGGTGATAACATGGGGTCCGACTGGGGATGTTATCCACCCTGCGAGGTAGAAAAGAATGGTATACTGAGTGCCTACCCATTGGGTTGTGATTTATTCCTGCAGTCTGAACATTCCAAGTTTTATTCAAAAAACTCAAAATCGACCCATCATATCTTAGGGCCTTCACCTCGGGCTTCAACTATGATGCTTTTATTTCAACTTCTTCATGCAAAAATAAAACACGAAAATGATTATGTACAATGAATGGAAGGGGTGATGATTGTGTAAAATATATAATGTTTGAGGAACCTGCCATTCATAAGACTTCCTCCAACGATGTCTCCATTACTCTCCTATAGTAGGTAGGCATTACTTCCATGGTATGTTGCAATCTTGAACAGTCCCAACCATAGATGGTCAAACTTCCCATGCTTTCCCTTATCTTCATTTCTGGCGTCCCATCTTAGTACCAAGTCTCCCAGTTTGAAATCATCCTCCATGGTATGCCTGTCAAAATCCTTATTGACCTTGTCTTGATGCAACTGAGCATTGTTGAAAGCCTTTTCCCTGGAACTTTGTTGGACACTGATTTCCTTTCTTCTTTGAGTGGCAACTGTTTCTGCATCCCCTTCCTGTAACAACCTCATCACTGGAAATCCCAATGCAGTAGGAAAAATAGCCTATGTGCCATAAACAATCTGAAAAGGTGAGGTGGAGATAGATATCTTTGGGCTTATTTTGTCATCCCATAGTGCATGGATGATCTTTTTGTGCCAAGCCTTCTTGTTATCTTGCAACATTTTCTTGATAATTCTGACTAATCTTTTATTTGAGGACTCATCCAACCCATTTCCTTGAGGGTAGTAAGATGTAGAATGGCCAAGGGTGATATTGTAATCACTTCAAAATTTCTCTATTTTCTTGGAATTGAAAGATTCTTCATTAGCTATTATGATCTTGATTGGGCATTTGAAACCTAGACAAAATATTGTCTTCCAGAAACTGGATGATAACAACATGTGTTTCCTTCCTGGTGGGAATTGCCTCAATCCACTTAGTGAAGTAATTTGTTGATGTTAGAATCCATTTGTGTTGAGATGAGGATTGTGGATGTATTTATCCTATAAAATCAAGGCCCCATTGTCTGAAAGGTGCCTCAACAGAGATGGGTTTCATAGGTAGAGGCTGCAATTTTCTTTTCCCATAAAAAAATTGACATTCATGACATCTTGAAACCTCTTTATAGACATCAAGAAAAATGTTAGGCCAATAGAAACCAACCCTCAAAATATTGTGCACAGTGGTTTTCCAATAATGGTGCCACCCTGTGACATCCTGCTCTGGTGCACTTACAAAACTTATTCTTTGAGGACACTTGCTCGCAAGTGATCTGGATTTTTATGATGAT
>SNQJ01S0086488.1:17564-34000 GCA_010110895.2 Picea sitchensis | reverse complement strand
GTATAAAAGTTAGGATTTTAGAAATACAATGAAAGGTTTAATGAGTGCATTTATCTTTTTGGGTTTTAAAAATAAAAATAAAATAAATGAAAATAAAAAAATAAAAAAAGAGAGAAATAAATAATAGAAATAGGAAACTTGTAATAAATGAAACTTAATAATGGAAAGTAGGGGACCTAGGGTAAAAAGCAAAAAGGAATAAGCAATTAAGGAGTTACTAAAAATCAACAACTTCATTTTAGAAAAGTTATTAAAAGCATGAGAGGGGATCTAGGAACCCTAGGAGTAATTTAAGGAGGGACTTTCGGGCGGGTGATGGAAATGAGTCTTTTATTTAAATTAAAGAAAATAATTTCAGAGAACCATGGGGGATGAGTGACACTTGGACGGTAGATAATTTTTAGAGGATTGTCATTAAAAATTAAATTAATAATGGTTTAGGGAAAGTAGGTGGGTCTCAAATTTCTATAAAAGAAGGGGAAAATGAGGAAGAAGGGGGGGAACGGTGAGCGTAACATTACGCTGCCGGATTTTGGCTTGATTGTTTTCCTATGAGGAGTTGGGACATTCTCAGCTGTATTGGAGTGGTAGCTCAGCCTTGGAGGCGAGCTGAGAAGCTAGTCTTATCTCGGGTTCTTGTGTGGCCCCTTTGCGGCTCGGGGGGCTAAGGAGGAAGTAGAGTACCCCTAGCGATTGGCTGGGAGGTGCCGGTGAGCTTTCCACAGTCGAAAAGCAGGAGCGGAAAGGAGCACGGGACATCAATCGAGGCACAGACATCAATCAAGGCGATCGAAAGGGAAAAAGGTACGCGCGTTAATTGGTAGTAGAAGGCTTGGATGTAAATATTCACTGTAATATTGGTGATGTATATCCTTTTCATTCATCACTCAAGACTGTATAAAATCATTTCTGCTGTAATTCTAGGTTGTATAAAATCATTCGGCTGTAATTCTGGACTGTGCAGATTTAAATGATGGTGCGGGAATGTGTAAATTTTTAATAATTGTTGTTATGGAAATTTTGACCGTGGGTTGTTTTTGGGGTGAAATTCCGGCATCCTTTTGTGATTTTCTCTGCGTCTTGATTGAATTTCTCTGCATGCATGGATTTCATTGGGCATTCTTCTTTCTGGTATGTGGCTCGAAGGGTCTGTGTTTTAATGGCTTCCATTGTATGTGATGGTGTTTACCTCTATGTGCGTGGTCTGCGTTCTCCTTCAGAATGAGCAATTCTTATTTGGGGCGATTTTATTATATACAGTGAGCATTCTTATGTTGGTTGTTTTCATTATATACCGTGAGAAATTCTTGCATTTGGGCGTTTTATTTACACACAGTGAGCAATTCATACATTGGTCGTTTTTGTTTTATACAGTGGGCGTTTTAGCAATTGATATTGGGCATTTTTTCCACTGTTGTCTTGGGCGTTTTAGCATCTGATATTGGGCATTTTTTCCACTTTTGTATTGGACGTTTTTGCAACTGATGTTGGGCGTTTTTGCCACCATTGTCTTGGGCGTTTTTGCCACTATTGTCTTGGGCGTTTTAGCAACTAATATTGGGAATTTTTGTGACTATTGTCTTGGGCGTTTTAGCATCTGATATTGGGTGTTTTTGCCACTGTTGTCTTGGGCATTTTAGCAACTAATATTGGCCATTTTTTCCACTGTTGTCTTGGGCGTTTTAGCATCTGATATTGGGCATTTTTTCCACTGTTGTCTTGGGCGTTTTTGCAACTGATGTTGGGTGTTTTTTCCACTGTTGTCTTGGGCGTTTTAGCAACTGATATTGGGCATTTTTTCCACTATTGTCTTGGGCGTTTTAGCATCTGATATTGGGGATTTTTCCACTGTTGTCTTGGGCGTTTTAGCAACTGATATTGGGTGTTTTTTCCACTATTGTCTTGGGTGTTTTAGCATATGATATTTGGCACTTTTTCCACTGTTGTCTTTGGCGTTTTTTCCACTATTGTCTTGGGTGTTTTAGCATATGATGTTTGGCACTTTTTCCACTGTTGTCTTTGGCGTTTTAGCAACTGATATTGGGCATTTTTGCCACTGTTGTCTTGGGCGTTTTAGCATATGATATTGGGCATTTTTTCCACTATTGTCTTGGGCATTTTGCAACTGATATTGGGTGTTTTTGCCACTCTTATGGGGCATATTTGTACACTGTTATATTGGGCATTTTGTATACAGTTGCGTTTTGGTTACCGTAAAGTGGGTTGCTGTAATGTCCATTCTCATTCTGTATTTAAAACGCTGTAGTCGATTAAGAATTGTTGTATTTACTATTAATTCTATAAGGCAGATTAACATGGTCATTACCGAATGCCAGTTCTCGTTCTCTATTAAAATGTTGTAATCAATTATAGAATGTGGCATTTAAAATTAAATATTAGTGTTGTAATGCAAATTTAATGGGGCCATGATAGAATGCCAGTTCATTCCATAAGTAAATTCTGTAATTATTTATAGAAGGTTGTAATTAATATTAATTATTACATGTTATAATGAAATTTAAAAGTGGCACTTATAGATTTCCAGTCTCCATCTATAAATAATGCTGGAACTAATCGTAGAATGCTATAATGACTATCCAAAATTAAAATGTTGAAATTTAGATTAAAAGTTGCCATTATAGCTTGCCATTTTTAATTCTGATGTAAACTGTTATTTCCAATTTAATGTCACCTATAATTACGATGTCATTCCATATGTTTACCTCCTTAATTAATTGCTATCTTTAAATATTGTCATTCATAATACTGATAGTGGTCATTTCAATTATTGCCCTTTTTAGTTATTGTCATTTAAATTTTATTATATTATTATAGAGTTGCCATTCTTATTTCTGATGTAAATCGTTATGTCCAAATTGATGTCACCTATACTTATGATGCAATTCTATATATTGACATCCTTAATTAAGTGTTAGCTTTAATTATCGTCATTTGTAATACTGATAGTTTGTCATTCCAATTATGGCCCATTTAATCATTATCATTTTAGATTTTATTATTTTACAGATTGCCACCTTTAGTTACGATGTATTTTGTTAATTTCAATTGATGATTACCTATAATTATGATATTATTTTTAATGCATTATTATTGAACTTTATGATCATTGATGACATCGCATTGTGAGCTCCTCATGTTAATTGAATGCTTTTATCTTGGAAGGTCATTAACATTTTGGTGGTTGTAGCATATAGGAGGTTTTGTAAATGTAGAATCTTGGTCCGGATAGGTGATATAAATGAAGGATGGTTAATATTTCATGACAGTGTTATTGTAATTTTTATTGTTGTTAATAATATATATGGTGCAATAACTTGACTTATGTACAATAAATTACTCCGAGTTAGTCAATTAGGGTGGTTGTTCATTTAAACAATGTGGAACTTGGGTGTTCATTGTCGGAGTCCTTCTCGTCGTGCGCCTTCCGTAAAGGATGTAGTCGTCCTTATTGTTTATGTTGTACTTGATAGTATTCAGTGAGTTGCTTGGTCAGTTGTGTTGGGCGAGATGTAGACACCTCCTTGTCTCCTTAGTATCTATGTCTGTGTGAGTGATTTTTCTGTGTAAGGAATCCAGTGTCGTATCAAGAGTCTCAGGCCCTTTAAAGGCAGGGTTTCCACTCTTGCGACACACCTGACAGAGATTACTAGTTTCTTCCTGAGCAATCGGCTAGGAGCCTGTCTAATCTTCTTTCGAGAAGACATAAGACTAAAAGCCTTGCTTTTCTGTGCATAAATAGTAAACTCTACTGATGGAGCCTTCCTTCTGGGACTGTACTGTACTTAACACCTGGTGTCATTTCCTGCCTACAGCTGCTAGTTGTACGCCTTATGTCTAGGGGCATTTTTTTTGCTTGTTGTCACTTTGATATGTCGGGGTTGTCTTATTGTGTTCACGTTGCTTGCGTCTTGTTCTAGGTCGGGTTACTAGTTTCTACCTGAGCAGTCGGTCAGGAGCCTGTCTAATCTTCTTTTGAGAAGACATAAGACTAAACGCCCTGCTTTCCTGTGCAAAAATAGTAACCCTAACACCATGGATTCTTCCCTCTGTGTTCTTACTGTGCGCCCCCAGGATGACTTATTGTTTGTGTTGTTCGCCTTGTGCCTATGGTCGTATATTGTTGCAGTTACTTGTTGTGTGCCTTCAGTCTTCTTGTGCTGAACATCGTGGTTGCGTATTGTTGGTTTTCAAGTGGCGTCGTACAATTAAGTGTGTTGTTACTTCTCCACACGTGCACACACCTTATCAAAAAAAAAAAATCTGCACCTGTTTTCAGAGTTGTTGTCGTAACGAGGAGGTCGTTACACACCCACAGTCACCCTTATGAAATTATTTGATGGTATTCTCAGCTTATTATTCCAACAAACAACTCCACAAAATTCCCCCTGGATCCTTCCAATATAGAGACTAATTTACTATACAAAACTTTGCTTCTTTCAGCTTCAAGAATCTAGCTTTTGTTTTACTCAATTGAAGAGGTGCCTGCATATTTCTCAATACATAAATTATATCTTCATACCATGGGGAGTCAAGAAACTTATGTGATATATGAGGAGTTCTCTCTTCCTCTGCACCTATTGAGAAGTTAGACATGGAATTTATTCCTAAGAGTTCACAATTGGTTTGTGCCATCAGCTTCGCAAGCCCTTATCCCTTGATCAACTTGGTGGTTTTGATATCAAGGTAATATTCTAACAACACTATTATCCATTTACCCCTCTTTCCTTCAAGATCAGTTTAGGTTAAGATGTCTTTCACAGAGCTACTAGGCACATAAACAGTAGTATGGGAATGCAATATGTAAACTCTGAATTACTTCAAGGCATTGACTAGTGCATATGTTTTCTTCTCCATGATATCATATTTCAAAGGGGCATATCTCAATGTCTTGATGTAATATGTTATGGGATTCTCAAAATTCTGCTCATCTTTCTGTAGTAAAACACCAACAATTGTGTTCTCTGAGGAAAAAGAGAACACTATGAAGTCCTTTTCAAAATTAGGGTTGGCTAGTACTAGAGCCTTGGTCAATGCCACTTTGATGTCTTCAAAGGATTTTCCAAAGGTTGATAGGGTAACTCCAAAAGCCTCCATTGGTAATTCTCCTTTCTTCCTTGTTTATGGAATAAAATCCATCCCCCCCCCCACATGCCTTTCTTCCTTCTCTGCAATTATCGCAAAAATTTCAAGAAGAGGAATGTCCTCCTCTATAAAATCAGATAAATGATTTATTAAAATTAGAAGAGGTAATAACAAAAAAGAAACATATTCTTGATCAAAACCAGCAAATTGTAAAGATCTGGTTCGATACAATTTCATCCTCTGAAAGAAATTTTAATGTAGGGGGTTTGGTCCTCAAATAAGACAAGGTGCGCGAGAATAAAGGAGAACACACCACGTTCCAAAACCTGTGGCTAGGGCCTTTCGTCATTTCTGAAAAATTGGGTCCAAGTTCTTTTAGTCTACATAACTTGGATGGACAACCGTACACTTTCCCAGTGAATGGCCAGGCTCTCAAGAGATATTTCGCTTGATGAATTTAGATCCATCCCTTTGTAAATATTTTTAATTTTCTTTTCTGTTTTTTTTCTGTTCTTTTCATTTTGTTTGATTTTGATTTGTTTTCTAGATGATTATTTCTAGATCACCATTCGTTATTGAAGGAAATTGTATTTTGTGTTCATTAGCAGCAGTTGATAACAGTTCAAGGACCTGAACAGTAAGTCCTAGTCTCAGATCAGCGGAAGTAAGTTTTTGTCTAGTTATTATTTCTGGTTTCTCATTAAAATCACAGGAAAACAAAATCATCCTTAAAAAACTTCTAACACCGTCCCTGTTTTAATGAGAAAAACACAATGTGCTTCCCCATCCCAGAGATGATTTCTCAATTGAAATCTAATTGTCCAAATTTGGATGAAAGTCATCAGAAAAGAAAAATAATTCTTAAATGATCAATCATTTCATTACCAAACTGTGATATCTTCAGTATCAACCCACTCTCTTAATATCATGAAGTTTCTGAAAATTTATAAACAAATTTTAGAGAGTTGGAAGCACTCTAATCTGTGGGAATTGTGTGTAAACCCACTGGGTCACTGAACAGGTTTGCTAGCAGTGGGTAAATGCACACATGATACCAAGACAACTTCATCAGGGTACTGAACAGGCCTACTAGAAGCAAAGAAATGTCGGGTTTCGAAGATCCTGAGGTATGTTTTTAAATTGACGAGGTGTCAGGATGCTTTTATCATAAATGGAAAACTCTTGGATGAGATAGGATGATATAGAAGTACTAGAGTGGGTTTAAGGACATCCCTGTCGAGGCTATGACCGCCTGCTGGAAGCAGTGGCCCTATCAACGATATTGGATTTATCTGTATAAACATCGTTACTCCTGTTATCGAAATGAGATGTCGGATTACAATTTTTTGGACATAACTTTATCTAATACTATGGCAGTGTTATTTTTTCTGAGTTATTATGTCATTCAATTGTTTCTATTAACTATTGCTGAGTCATTTGTTCCCTGATGTAAAGTTCTAATGATGCAAAGATAACTGCTTCTCCCAACATGTCGCCATTGTTGGAAGCCAATAATTCTTTTTCGAATTTTATCATGGTAAAATGTTGTCGCCAAGGGATAATTTTTTTTGTAGCTACCTCCTCTTCCTTACAAACTTTTTCTATCCTTTTGGGTTTTGAGTAAGTTCATTGGCATATTTGTGTGTAATAATTCATCGTTTTAATCTATTGTTTGTTTTGTTTAATTTCATGACTGAAAGCACGAAATTATAACAAAATTTGGCTTGAGTAATCATCATACAGTTTATGATTTCTTTTGTTTATTTTGTAAATGGGATTGTAACTAAAGGGAATCTATATTATTTTTTTATGAACCTAAAATTTTGTAATCCTTTCTCTTTCATTTGTTGATCCATTATCATAACACTTGATTTATCCACTTTGGGAGATATGAGTTAGTCGATTTTATTTTTGATTATATGATTTTGACATTTGATATATGCTTGATTGCAGAGAACCTTGGTTTGAATTCGAAATATGAACCTTTCCCCTACCAGTCGTATCACGATATTATCACCCTAGTACAGGACTGACGTACTTATATTCCACATCACCCTTTTATCCTGCATAACTCAAACTTGCATTCATTATTGTAAGATGTTAAGTGTTGGTGATTTGGTTTTAGTATTCATTTCACAGAATGGTTTACTATCATGTGCGTCCTCTGGTTATTTCCCACTCAAAACTCTAAATGTTGTTTTTGGTAGCATCCTGAACCCTTAGGCATAGGTTTCCTCCTGATTATGTAGACCTCTTACTACCGTTTGTGTGTTGGAGAACACAACCTACCTCTCCCTTCCCTTACTATGTCTATGTGATAGTACCCATGGCGCTCGTGATAATAATAGAACCCAATGGTTCTCAATACCTCCTCTCTCATGATGATTCCCTAAACAACTTGATAGCATATGGTTGGGATAGTTTCATCAAACAGGTTAAGGGTTACAACCTAGCAATGTCCTAGGATTTCGCTCAGTCTTTTGATGTCTCCAGGGCTAAGATTGGGGATCTACAACTCGAAGTGATCGAGGATTCCATAGCACAAGCTACAGGATTATCCCAAGAGGGGGATTGATGGTTTAAGAACATCAAAATCGAAGATCTGCCTGGCGTTTTCTCATGACCTCCAAGACATCGCAGTGCTACCTAAAAGGTACACCGATTACTCTCTTCAAACACCGATGGCATGGCTTGATCCTAATTCTTCAGAAATTCATAACATGTGAAGGTAGATATGGCTTGGTTTTCTTATATCATGTCTACTTACTGATGGTTTTTCTAGGCTTCAATTTAAATATTCCTTTTTATCTCTTGAGGAGTCTGCAGAAAATGTCAAAGTCCTATCAATGCAAGAGGTTAAATTCATTGTCAATCCTTTTCCACCATGGTCTTATTATAATCCTTGTGTTTTCACATCTATCTAATACTGGGGACACTTATGAAGATTTCATGTTTAGAAATAATTTCACCCTACCCAAGAATGTAGTAGAATCGCCTCTCCATCTCAATAAAAACCTCAACCCCTGTAGATATAACCCTACTATCAAAAACCTATGTGTTGATCCACATGAATACCATGCGACCAAAGATCGAACCTTCGTTTTTATTTAGAACCCATTGGGTGAAAATCCATGATGTAATTTCATGCCCAGAAAATCATTAGAGGAGGTTTTTCCTACTATTTCTACTCATGAGCCTACTCGGATTGTCCCAAACGAATCGATTGTCAAGAAAAATCGCATTCATAAGGAACATAGTAATTCAAACTTAAATTTTACAAACAATAGATCATGCAGGCTCATATCTAGAAAATCAAGAAATCACTAGCAAGATCATTTGTGCTCGATCCCAGTGATCGAGGTCGATGTTCACTTGTTCGAGGATGAGATCGATGAATTTCTTCCACAAGAGGATGTAGATGACCAATTCCTAGGAAATGAAATCTGTACTGATGTTGTACAGTACGATTTTGTTTCTAATATCCCAACATTCCTAAAGAATCAAGAAGGCTTCTCTGGTATATGACACGATTTGAAGCAAGTTATAGAACAGACCAAAGCGCCCTCTGCAAAACATACTTTGCCTCTACCTACCATAGAACTAGTTCATTGTGAAAATTGTCTTGATTGGGTTGAGATATACTACATGGATATCCCCTATCTCCAAGCTTAGTTAAACCAACTAGTAGCACGAAACTCCTTTCTCGAGAGGGAAAATGAAGAATTAAAAGCAAGCATTTGATTGAACACTAACAGGGAAAACAAAAGGATTAAACGGTCTGGTAATGTTATTATCAAGAACTCAACGAATTTCAACACTATCATAAATTTAGACTTATTAGATGCTTCTTTGTCTAATCTCTGAAATGGTAAACAATTGTTTTGATTCTTTTTTATTTAATTCTGTTGAAAAAATAAATTATATATATTTATTTTTTATTTTTGTTTTTAATTTAAGACTAGCTATAGAATCGTGAGTTTTTGTAGCCAGCCTATTCGAAAGTATTAGTTCGTATTGTTATCTAAAATTTGATTTTGTTTTATCATTTTCAGGTAAACAATAGTTTCTGATTCTATTTCCGAGGAGAAGAAATCATGGATTAATGTGCTCCATAGATTAGTAATTTCTCATTTTTTATAAAACAATGTCATTTATGTAATTATTTTTTATGTAAGGACTCCTACAAGAGTGTTCTTTTGTTATTCTATTTTTGTAAAGCAAACTTATTTTCATGGACCATCCTCTATCTTGTATGATAAGAGGATATTGATCCAAGAAATGTTGAAATAGTAGTTGTTGTTTAGTGTTAACGACGAATTTCTCTGGATTACAGTATGGACATATAATTTTTTTGAAGTGATATGGGAAAGCAGTTCACCATTGGATTTAGACCTATGTGAATTGTGTAATGCTTGTTTCATTGTATTCTCCTATTACTTCTATGTTATGAGATGTTATTATTGTTTATTTAGCTTTATTATTGTCTTCATAAGATATCTCATATCATTAAATATTTAAATGTTGTACATGATCTGTTGGTTTAGTTTGTACTTGTGATCAATCAACTATTTAGTTATTTTTGAGTTTACTTCTGATATCAAATGGTTGATAACATCAATGCCTAGGGTTGAGATTTATTTCATCCTCGACTGTTGGTTATCTTGAGGTCACAAGAAATATAGTTATTTATATTTTTGTTGTTATAAATTCACTCCAAAAATATCAAACACTTCTTTGAATTTATTCTAGAATTACTATGATTGTTCTTGTCATAGGTTTCAACTTAATGCAGGACAAGTAGCAGCTCAAACAACACAGAGAGATAAACTTAGTTTTTACTGATCATCTAGAGGTTAGTCTGTGTGTTATTTATTTAAATTATTTATGAATGAATATTGATTGTGTTATGTAGACGTTAATTAGCTTTGTCTGTTTTCGTCAAATCATTACAATTATATTCATTCACTATTTAATAGTTTGATAGTTTTGATCATTAAAATAATTTTTTCTTTTAATTAGTCGGTTTAAGAAACATCACCTCAAACAACCACTTTCGCAAAGCTTTGTTTAAAATGTGCAAACTTTATATCATCATTGTATATTAACACTCTTGTTGTACATTTGTAATTAGTGTGTTGATTGTTAGAGTTATAGATTTAGATTACTTTATTTCCTTTCATTTTTTTAGGACCCTAGTTGGCTAACATATCCATTAAACTCGTCAGGTTAGATCATACCAAACGACTTGGGTTAAATAGACAACCTCAGTCCAGATCTATCCTTCCCATTGACTGTGTGTCATAAATGCTCGTCAATAGGATGGCAAGTAATAGAGCCTTGGTCAATGCCACTTTGATGTCTTCAAAGGATTTTCTGGCCTCAGGGGTCCACTTTATTTCATTTCCTTTCTTGAGCATGTTGGTAATATACTTTATGATTTCAGCCAATTTGGGGACAAACTTTCTAAAAAAATTTACTTTTCCTAGGAAAGATTGTACCTCTTTTTTGCTTCTAGGTATGCCAATCTTTAGGATTCCCTCAACTCTGTAGGGATTCACCTTTATTCCCTCTTTTGAAATAATGTGACCCAACAACTTTCCTTCTTCCATAGAGAAATTTTACTTCTTAGGGTTTAATGAGATTTTGAACTTTCTACACTTCTAAAATGCCCTTCTTAGATGCTTGAGGTGTTCTTCATCCAAACCAAAGTACACAGTGATATCATCTAGGTAGATAACAATGAATTTGTGTTTTTCATTAGCAAAAGCTATGTCCATAGTTCTTTGAAATGTTTCCCCTACATTCATGAGCCCAAAAGGCATCTTGGAATACATGAATGTTCCACATGGAGTTTTGAACGCTGTCTTTTCCTAATCATAAGGGTGCACCATAATCTGATTGTATCCAGAGAAGCCATCCAACATTGACATTTTCTGAGAACCCACCACTTTCTGTAAAATGTGATCCATTTTAGGCAGTGGGTAGTTGTCCTTTAGAGATACTCTATTTAGATTTATCAAATATACACTCAATGTGATTTCTCCACTCTTTTCTTTGACTGGCACCAGATTTGCCACCCATTTAGAAATCCTCATGGATACTATGATCTTGGCCTCAAATAGATTCTTTACCTCTTTCTCAATCAAGGGTAGCAACAAAGGGTTTATCCTTCTTAATTTCTATTTGAAAGGTTTGTGATCTTCTTTGATTGGGATAACATGATGAATTATATTGGTGTCATAAAATTTCAGATCTTCATATCTCCAAGCAAAAACATTAGGGAACTCTTTTATTAATTTGATATATTTCTCCTTGACTTCAGAGCTGAGTGTTCTGTACAGCTTAATGATTTTGGGATCCTCCTAAGTCCCAATATTGCAATATTCTACATCTCCTTCATTTACTGTGATTTTTGGACTTCTGGCCACATCATTATTATCAAAGAGTTTCTCCAATGGGACCAGAGCCTTGGGAATGATGTTTCTCTTTAGCTGAACTATGTCTCTACCTTGAATCTGATTGTCAAAGTACCCATCCTTGGTGAAATCAACTACATCTACCTCTTCATCATAGTATTCTTCATCAATGTTTAGATTTTCAAATTCATTCTCCATCTTGAGGAAGCTTTATATTTGTTTGTCATCTTCAAAAACCTGCCATTACTTAATATTATCTGGTACTGTTGGCCTATACTTGACCTCAAACTTATATTTTTTGTTAGGGAAGATTGGAACTTTGAAAACTATTGTTGAAGTAGCCAAGGCATCAACAATCAGATTTTGCTCTCTTGGAATTAATGAAAGAATATATTCTGGAAATTTGTCAAGGAGATCTAGCACTAAGTTCTTATATTCCCTCAGTCTGGAATTCTTTTCTTGGTATATTCCTTTGATTTCATTGATAATTAGCTCATATTTTCCATGTACAACTATTCTTTTGGAACCCAGTTCTTTCAAAACCTTCAACCCCAATATTAATGATTCATATTCGACCATGTTATTCGTGCACTCAAAAACAAGTTTGTAAGAACACAATTTTGAATCTCCTTTGGGATGATTGATCCACACACCAGCCCCATCTCCTTCTCTGTAGGCAAATCCATCAAAACTCATGTTCCATGTCTAATATTATGTGTTATCCTGCTACTCTAAAAACTACTCAAGCTATTGATCAGATCTCTCTTTGTCATCCATATCAGTTTCTATCTATTTCTCTTCAAAACATAGGTCATTGAAGAAAATGGAAAACCCCAACTCAGTTTCCACATAGTAGATGGGATGATTACTTGGTTGTGACTTGTTGTTGACCGTCTATTTAAGAAAAACCTCTCTGTACAACCTACTGTCTTGACCAAGGACAAGGATGGTGGCGTATAACATGTCCATATGGAGAGTTCCCTTTAATTTTTCATCCCATGACCTAGATAACAGCATGCCAAACTTGGGAGGAATATCAGCAACCACTACATCCATAACCATGTTCTTTGCTAGGATTTGTGCTAAACATACCACCATATCTTTGATAAGATCCACGCACTTCACCTTCCTGGAATCAAAAGAGAACAGGTCTTTGTAAGGCCTCGTGATGTTGATGCCCAATTGGTCCATGGCCACCTTAGGCATTAGGTTATGAGATGCTCCTCAATCCATCATGGCATTTTGCAAAGTCATATCATGGATTTTTAGACTGACATAAAAAGGGGGGACTTCTTCATTATCAGTATTTTCTTCTACTCATGGTCCAAACAAGATGGCAGGGTGATCATCTTGTATGTTTAGGGTATCATAAGTTTGTTCCATCCTAATAATGTTGATGAACTTATTTCTATATTCTTTGTTCTTGATCAATTCATTGAATGGTACAAAAATTTTAATATTGGCCATCTCACTTTCAAAATTAAAGGAAGTTGAGGTTTTCTCTACCTCTTTGGTGACCGATTCTTGCCTCTAGTATTTTTTTCTGGGGTTCTTCTTTCTGCTTTCGTTTGTCCACAATACCCTTTGTAACAGAATGCTTTGCATCATAATCCTTTTTGGGATGAATTGAAGAGGGTATGTTACTCTGAGATTCATTGGTGGGGTTTCCTTTTGGAGGGTTTCCCTTTAGGGGGTTTTCAGACACTCTCTGATTTTGAAGATTGTATTGTCTTTGGAATTGCATGATGGCATCCTACAATACTTCTTGGTAATCTCCCCTTTCTACCGATAACCTTTCCACCTCATCTTGCATGAAGATCTCATTTGCATCGATGAGCTGGTCATGTTCTTATTTAGTTAAAAACACCTTTGTTTCTTTATCATCACAACATTTCATGTTGTATTCAAAATATCCATCATAATTCTCATTTACATAATTATTTTGAAAAGGAGGCCTTATTTGTTGATCCCCCTGATTTCCTTGATTCGCCTAATTTCCCTGATTTTCTTTGATCTCCTTGATTTCCCTAATTCCCTTGATTTCTTTGTTCTCTTTGTCTAATTTTTGGGATTGCTAGTCTCCTCGGATTTCTAGGTGAAACATCAACCTGTTCTATGGTGTTAGGCCTAATATCTAGGGTCATTCTCTCCATCATTATCTCCATGGTTCTCATCATCATTTCAAACCTTTCTTCTTATGTTAGTGAGGTTGAAGGTTGTGCCTTATATTGAGCTTTGTTCATGTCCCTGCAATAGTTAGATTTTATCTTTCCTGAAGCTATTAGATTCACTTCGACTTCTATGGCATGAGTCATCATATCATATAATGAAGTAGATATTCATTCTCTCAATAACAAAGCAAAATCACTTTCAAAGGAATCAACATATTTGAGTTGATCAGCTTTAGGGGGGTGTTTTACCTCAGGAGGAATCAAATTATAGACCTTTATGAATCTTGCTGAAAAATTTTGCACTGTTTCTTCAGGTGATATCTTCATGTTGTCATATTGAGTTAACAACTGGAGGGGATTTTTCTTGTTGCCCCATTTTTTAATAAATCTCGTTAAAAAGGCCTCAAAATTTATGATACTAGTTGTTGGAAGAGCTCTGAACCACTTCCTCACTTCTCCTGCAAGGATTTGTGTAAACGGTCTCATTTTTGCATCTTCAAAATCTACTTCTTCCAAGTCTATAAAATCACTAAAACAGTCTAGATGTTTGTTTGGGCTTCAAAACGTCATACAAATATCACTCATTACCATACATTTTTCACCTATGCTTCCATTATATCACTCATTATTCACCACCATGTGACTTCATTTTCCCTATTGTTCACCATTAATGGGTCTCATTTATATTTTCCAAATATTATTTATTTTTAAGCATTTTTAAGAGAAATTCTTGATTAAATATTAGAAAATAATATATTTTACTTCATATATGGAAAGTGGATTGTTTTTGTGACATTTGTAGGTTCCAAGGAAGCTTCCAAGACACCTTTATGTGGCACTCTATGTTCAAATTCGAATTTGAGGAGATCATGGAGAGATTATTGAGAAGATCATGGAGGATAGGGTTATGTGTCTAGATGGTTGAGAGATGTATGGAACTAAAGAGAGATTAGTGGATCACATTTATGAGTTTTTTATCATAGCTCTTGTATAAATAGGAGTGTTACCTCCTTCATTTTGTAATCCTGAAGTTTGTAATCTTAGAATTAGAGAGAGTTGTAATCTCAGAGTTGGTTTATAATGGACATTTTGAAATACAGAATCATACTTCGATTTTGCTTCTACATCTGAGTCTCCTTTGAAGCAGTGTGCTTGTGGAGTTATGGAGGGCCCCCGTGGCCTCACTTGCATGCTAATTTGCTTATTTTAGGTATAGCTTAATTTATGTTTTTGTTTGATTTCAAGTATGATTGATTTGAATGAGACTTTGTGAGTTGAGTCCTTGTAAGGGGACTGAAGTTTCCAACGAATCTTAGGAATTAGATAACAGATCTTAGTGTGTGTAAGAGATTCTTTGAGTTGAGTCCTTGTAAGGGGATTAAAATATTAGGCAAACATAAGCACTATGTTTTTAGTAGGTAGATTTGTTTAAATTGCAGAGGTGTTTAAGTGAGAAGGAACCAAAGTACAATCTCTTGTAAAAGAGTATTGGCTCCTGCTACATCAAACCCTCATGAGAAGGAACCAATGTACAATCTCTTGTAAAAGAGTATTGTCTCCTGCTACATCAAACCCTGGTGTGAAGGAACCAACGTACAATATCTGGTAAAGAGTATTGGCTCCTACTACATCAAACCCTCCTTTGGGTAGTTGAATCTTTCTAGATCTATATAGCACTTCTAAGTTTACCTTCCCAGGTTGACATTAAATGAACTCTGATTGACATCATCAATTAGAACCAAACAAAGTTTATGGGATGACACACTACCCTCAACATCATACAGTGAAATACTTAAATTGTACTCCCGAGGTAAATCATGTTGCTGAGCAGGTAACATGAGAGGACAAAATCTAGCTGTCATGGCTGCTGTGAGGGGTTGAAGTGGTTGTTGGTTCTGAGTGTGAATCACTATGAGATTCATAGATGCAACTAAAATCAAATCTTGGAATCTCTTTTCGTCAAACATGATCTCGCTCAAACAAGATTCAAATTTAGTTCTAAATAGATTTTGTTCAAATTTTACATCAAACTCAAGGTATGCAATGCTCGTCACTCCATCCATGCGTAAGGATAGATATCGGTCCAAACACATCACTGGGGTTACCTACTTTTATTTTCCTTTATGTACAATCTTTTCAATATCAGACACAGGGATTGCAACTTCTAGGTCTGGGTTTCTCCTGGTGTGAATTCTCTTGGGAGAGAGGATTTCTAGTTCACACTGCTTGATGCAATCAGTCTCTCGGTAATGGAGTCACCAAGGAAAAAATAATCTCAGACAATAAGGTATTTGATCCATTGTCACCCTCATGGATCAAAACTAAAGGTTTAAGTTGTTCTTCTCCGAGGGAAGATTTCTCTTTCATTCCCCGATAATGGTGCTAGAATGTTAGCACACTGTAAATTTTGTTTGACTGATAGAAAAATGAGAGAGGTAACTGTTTCAACCTACTTTAGAGCTGAGCACTAGCCTGCTCAACTCAAAGAGGGATATCTCGTGTCACTTGATATTTATTTGGCAATCGGTGGCTACATTTAGTTTGTTTTGGGGGCTTTTGTAAAGTTGTTGGTGAGGAAGGGGACAGACACTTAGGGCTATGGAGTCGAAATTATGAAAGTGAATGAAACTGTTAAGGTCCTAACCCGCACATAGGTAGATCAATGTATTTGGATGTAATAAAGGTCAATATTAATAAGGCCTTTCAATAAAATAGAATAAGGAGGATGTAAGAAGACCTAATAGAA
>SNQJ01S0086487.1:61562-74271 GCA_010110895.2 Picea sitchensis | reverse complement strand
AATTTCGCTCATGGGATAATTTTCCATGGTTTTTCCAAAAACAAGATTCGCTATTTTAAAAATGATTCGCCCAAATTCTATAGGATAAAATTATTTTACCTTAAAAATCGCCAAAATTTTATAAAAACTATATAAAATCCTTACAAATTTGAACATTTTTACAAAAATATCGCCAATCATTTATAGTTGGCATATGAAGGATTAGTAAGATTCACCAAGGTTTCTACATTTAAAAATAAATTTCCATACTTAAAATCATCGCTGGTGAATGTGACCAAAGTTGATGGCTCGGATCCCACTGGTTGGGTAACCGAAATGGAACAGTGTTTCTCTTTATATGGAATTACAGATGACTTGGCCAAACTTCAGTATGGTGTTCCCCATCTAGATCAAGAACGTTGGCAATGGTGGAAATGGAGAAAATCTTCTCGTCAAGACTATGTTGCTTGGACACAGTTTCTGGTAGAGATTTATAAACTCTTTGACACTGACACCAACCATTTAGGTCATTTGACAAAGTTGAAACAATCTAGAACAGTGGAAGAATTTATATCTTATTTTGAGTGATCGGATCTTCGGACAGAGGGCATGTATGATTCTTTTTTTCCGAGAATGTTTTATCAATGGCCTCAAGGATGAGATTCGTGCCCATGTCCTCATCTCTCTTCCTTAGAGTTGGGTGGAGGATACTAAAAGAGGTAAGTAAGAAAAACAGTTTGTATCTTCTCAAAATCAGAAACCCTCCTTTTTTCCGTGCACTAAACCAGTAAATCCCACTACCCCCTCTACTCTACTCAAGATCCAAAAATTCACCAGGGCTAAAATGGTTGAACTCCAACTCAAAGGCCTCTGTTATAATTTTGATGACAAATATTTTCCGGGCCACAAGTGTAAGGAACAAAATCTTTTTATGGCCATCTCAGAGGATATTTTAGAAGCGGATGTTGAAACTTCCCTTGTGTCTGAGTCACCTGAAACCACTATAATAACCCCTCCCACAGACCCTCTGAAAGTAGAACCGGTAATTTCCCTCAATGCTCTCACTAGCTTCTCTACTCCCCAAACCCTCAAGCTAATTGGTCATTAAGCATAAGAAGGTCATCATTCTTATTGATAGTGGAGGCACCCATAATTTTATTCATCACTGCAGCTCCCAGGAAACTCATTGCTATATACATGCAGTCAATAATTTCCAAATCATGATTGTCAATGCCAGCTCCATGAAATGTGGAGGGCATTGTTAAAATGTACGTCTCCAAATTGGTGACTACCACCAGAAATCTCATATGTTTGTTATTGACATGGGCAGTTGTCACATTTTGTTGGGTGAAGACTGTCTAAGGAATTTGGGTTCCATTCTCATGGATTTTAAGGACTTAACCATGCAATTAGACTAGGAGGGTCGACAATATAAGTTCCAAGGCATCACCGTCAGTATAATTAATTCCCATCACATGTAAAAGCTTCTCAAAAAAGGTCATTCTGGTGTTATTTCCCAACTCCATGCCATACAAGCAATTGAGACACCCTCTGTGTCACAAGACCTCCAATCCATCCTCTCTAAACATCAAGTGGTCTTTTCCACTCCCCAAGGACTCCCTCCTTCCCATGGTGTTCATGATCATTCCATTCCCCTTGCACCAGGAAGCCTTCCTCCCAATATTCGTCCCTATCATAACCCCTTTTCCCCAAAAAATGAAATTGAGAAAATGGTGCAAGAAATTCTTAACGCAGGCATTATTCGCCCTAGTATGAGCCCCTACTCTTATCCTATGGTCATGGTCATGAAGAAATAAGGTTATTGGCGCATGTGTACTGACTTCCACGCCCTCAACAAACTCACCATTAAAGAAAAATTTCCCATTCATGTCATTGATGACCTCTTGGATGAATTGAGTGGTGCTCGGTTCTTTACTAAACTTGATCTTCATTCTAGCTACCACCAGATTTGTATGAAATAGAAAGACATTCCTAATACTTCCTTTAGAACTCATGAGGGCCACTATGAGTTTTTGGTCATGCCCTTTGTCTTGTGTAACGCCCCCTCCACCTTCCAAAGTCTCATGAATCATGTATTACACCCTTTTCTCCGTCATTTTGTCTTAGTTTTCTTTGATGATATTCTCATGTATAGAAAAACCTGGAAAAATCATCTTGCTCATGTGGATCGAGTTATCCATCTACTCTCTCAACACCATCTTTTCCTAAAACAATATAAATGTGATTTTGGTGCCTCAGAATTCGAGTACTTGGGTCATCTTGTTCGCAAGGACAACATTACGATGGACTCTAAAAAGATTGAAGCTATGCAAGACTCACCTCACACAAAGAATATCAAAATCTTGTGTGGATTTCTGAGCTTAACCGGTTATTATCGCAAGTTTGTTAAGAATTATGGAAATATCGTGGCACCTCTCATGACACTCCTCAAAAATAAGTCTTTCACTTGGACTGCAGCAACTGCTCAAGATTTTCAAACCTTGAAGATGGCCATGTGCACCACTCCTATCCTGGCCCTTCCTGATTTCACAAAGACCTATGTCCTAGAATGTGATGCTTCAGGGAAAGGAATTGGAGTTGTCCTTATGCAAGAGGGTAGGCCTTTGGCCTTTACCAACAAATAGATGTCTGAACTAAATTTGGGGAAATAAATCTATGAAAAGGAAATGTTGGCTATTTTTGACATCGTCGATCTATGGCGCCCTTATCTATTGGGGAAACGCTTCCAAATTAAGACAGATCATCAAAGCCTCAAGTATTTTCTGGAACAACGCATCTCCTCCCCAAGGCAACAAAAATGGGTGACTAAGCTCTTTGGATATGATTATGATATCATTTACAAGAGAGGAAAGGACAATGTGGTTACAGATGCACTTTCTCGAAAATATGAAGATGAAGGATCCCTTTTTTCTCTCTCCTTCATTGTACCAGACTAGCTCCAATCCATTCGCCAGGAATGGCTACATGATCCCAAAAGTTCACATATGATATAACTATTTCCGTCCAATTCTCCAGTTTCCCCAGGGTACTCTTGGCTCCATGATGAGCTTCGATACAAAGGTCATTTGTATTTAATTAAACAGTCAAAACTTAAATCCATGGTACTTTATGAGTTTCATGCTACACCCACAACTGGGCACTCTGGGTTCACCAAAACCTATGACAAAGTCAAACATTCTTTTTTCTGGGATGGCATGAAATAAGATGTTCATAATTTTGTAGTTGAATGTGATGTGTGTCAACGCAACAAGGATGAAACTGTCAAATCTCCTGGCACACTACAACCACTTCTTATTCCACCCGCTATTTGGAGGGATATCTATATGGATTTTACTACAGGCTTACCTAAATCGAGAAATATATTAGTCATCATGGTGGTAGTTGATCGCCTTTCCATGTATGTTCATTTCTGTTCTCTTCAACACCCATTTACAACATCCACTGTGGCTCAATTTTTCATGGAGCAGGTCTTCAAGCTTCATGGCATGCTGCATTCTATTTTTTTTTATCGCGACCCAACTTTCACTTGTAAGTTTTGGCAAGAACTGTTCAAACTACAAGGCACCGAATTGCATCTCATCACAGCTTATCATCTCTAGACTGATGGTCAAACTGAATTTGTCAACAAGTGTTTGGAAATATAGTTGAGGTGTTTTGCATCAAAAAAGAAAAATTAGTGGGCTCAATGGTTACCCCTAGCTAAATGGTGGTACAACACTTCATACCGTACAACTACCTGTATGAGTCCTTTTGAAGCAGTATATGGAAAAAATCCACGATCATTTCTCTCATATTTACCAGGTGTCTTGAAGGTCCAGGCGGTTGACCAAATGCTTACAGTTCGAGAGGCTATTATCCATAACTATAGAATTGGAAAAGTGTTTTTCAATGACATAATGGTCGTTTATAACACCTACTTGGACAAGAAAAACAAAACTAGATGCATTGTGTGTGCTAACATGATAGACAAGGAAGCCATGATGACAATCACACTGACTATCACTACACAACTTGTCTAGAAACATGCATAAAAGATCTTACCAGGTAATGGGATATCCATTACAAATTTTAATATATTGTCGAAAATAGTATATGGAAGTGGTTATTGTGATTGAATTATATCGCTCAATGAAACAAGTATTGTGGAAACAATTCCCGCAATTTTTTTTCAGAATATTATTTTGTATCGGACACAACAATCAACCAACTTGCATAGAGAAACAACACTTACCCAATCAGAACCATTGGTGCAACTTTCACACTCGCGAGAAAACCCTTCTCGCAACACATTCTCCATATAAAAGATGGAGAGTCAGACAATGACAAGGCAATGGTATCATTCTCCATATCCACTTTTGTTTGTTACTTTCACATGTTCATATATCTTAGTTATGTTACACAACTATTACACTATTCCATGTTGCAGTTGCAATTGTTCAACACCTATTCAAATTTGTTTTCCTCAATGGAACAACAATTGCATAAAGGGAAATTTCCACTTATGCTCTTCAAAAATATAAAAAAGAAAAGAGATGTTAAAGAAATGATATTTCACACAACCCAAGAAACATTTGTAACAGAATTGCGAACAAACATAGTACAAGATCTCAAGAAACTAACTAGATCCACAACTGTTGTGCGTATACATCTACAATTCCATCCACACTTTGCTCATAAAAATTTCCTTGACCAATTTTCTATTGTTCTTTTTTGTTGTGCAGTTGTATGTTATATTGTTCAATATATTAACTACTATGATCACATTCCCAGGTTGAGATTGTTTTGGTTGCAGCGAATGCGTACCTGAACCCCTTCGATCATGTATGTGCCAAATGAAACTCTCGTGATTCTACCTCTTCTTTCATAAATGATGGTACAAATGATTGTCTATGATACAATAAAAAATGCCCTTACATATATAGACATTACCTAAACATTTCCATCTGCGCCGTCAACAACACAATCGTACATTGTACAATTATAAAACCTCTGTTGCAAGATGTGCTTCCTTGGTTAGTGAAATTTCTATATGAATTATACCTACAGAAAAAGGAAAACAATGTCTACATGCTACGCGACTTTAGGATCCATATAAAATTTACATTAAATGAGGACAATGCCATACTGCATATCAGCTAAATCCAAAAAAAATAAATCAGATCAAGCAATGGAAGGAAACAAAACAATCTCATGTGTATTTTTCCATGCTGCTCAATGAGGATATGAATAGACTTTTGTAGTGCCATGGAAAATTGAACTGGAAGTGCATAAGATTGTTAAGTCCAGGAATGAGAAGCATGAGGACAAATGCCATACAAGGTATCCAACTGTGAATAAATCAGTTCCATCCTTTGAACTATCAAAATGGATTGCTCCTCTGAACGAAACCATTAAGCATTTCCAATAATATTGGAAATTTTTCATTGTTAGAACTGGTAATGATAGAAAATTGTACTATCGAAAGAAAATGTTCATAGTGATATTGCTTCATGGTAAAATAGTAATCAATTTTTTTTATCGATGTCCATTTGGGGATTTTGTTATAGTTGGGATACAATGCCCAATATCCACTAGTTTTTTGTTGTCTTGTGTTTGGTAGACTTTTGTTCATGTTCTTTCTTGTTGTAGTTCAAGATTCTCATGGGCCCGATTTATGAATTATGGATGGATGATACATTTAGGATCTTACAAGTTTTTCTATGACCTTAAATAATATACAAGACCTTCTTTTCCTTTTAATGTAAGCTCTGTGAAGAAAATGTAATATGTAGCTCATTTTAGCACTTTAATTTGATCGATGAAATTACAAAAATTCATCTTCAGAAATATTTTGAAATAAAATGATATATACTATGTGAAGTCCAATGGATCTATCATATCATACACACAAAATTAAAATTAAAAATTGTCTTTGTTATACTTACGGTGAAGTTGACAGTACAATAATTTTACTTGAACATTACAAAATTGATTTTCTTGTAGCTTTTCGATGCTTCTCTTATGCAAACACATCCTGGAAAGTATAAGCATGACTCACTTTATCTATTCCTTGATTGAAGAGCATGTTCACTTATTTAACGCACTTTATAGTTATTGTTAAGACCATCAATAGAGCTTTGTTAACACCAATTTTCACTTCCAAAAATTTCCCTGCCCTTTCTTTTTTCCCTTTTCTTTCCCTTTCTGGTCACTTAGTCATTTTTTGGAAAGTGTCTAGGTGCACGAGTTGGCAAATTCACGTGTTCAGATTTCCACTGATGCTTTTATATCAGGAGTTCAACCGACCGATTCCTCGTTCCATATTCAAAAACTTTTTGGATCGCGGGTTCCTAGGTAGGCAGGCTCAACATTGTGTTTCCATTGTTCTATCGCCAGCAAACAACACCTGGACTTCCCCGATCTACAAATTGACAACCAAATTCCCCTCTCTTTTTCTCCTTTACTTTCCCTTTCTGTTTACTTAGTTGTTTTTCCGAATATGTCTCATGCTTTTATATCACGAGTCTGACCAACCTCTTCCCCATTCCATACTTGGCCATTATTTCCATCGATGGTTCTTGGCCAGGCTTGCTCAACATTGGGATTCCATAATTGCGTGACCTACAAACAACACCCGAGGTTCTGCGATATACCAATTGACCACCGAAGTCTGTCATTGTGCCTTGTTATGTGTTACATATTTTGCATTCAAAAGTTTGGAGACATACAATTTGACCATCGGACCCTCACGTCTCCTAATTATAACTTGTGACCTTGTTTTGAATCTCGACTGATCTCTTGCCATACTTTTCCATTTATTGGAATCTCTTTCGCGGGTTGGTGGGTTCAAGAAATTTCTAATTCTTAATCGTTCTTCGCCTTCCTCGCCACCTTCTCACTTCTTTCTATATATGAGATTATTAAGCTTCAATTCTAATATATCATCCTGCAGGAACCATTAATATTGTCATTAATGTCTAAAAGGATCGAGGAGATCTATCATTAATACAAATAAAACCAAGATTTATGGAGGGTTGTGTTATCCCTTCCGAGTGTTCATTTCGAGCATCATGGTATCTCTTTCATGCATCATCCGATTGTCATATTTATAAAATATCCAATACTTAATCTCTCTTCATTGTCACTGCCACCTTCGCACTTTTTTTCTAAGTATGGAATTAGTAAGCTTTAATGGTAACAACTCATTATGCACAAACCGTAGAGATTGTCATTGATCAACGAAAGGCTTGAGGAGATCTCCCATTGATACACGTTAAAACAAGATTTGCAGAGGGTTATATTATCCCTTCTGAATGTTCATTTCAAACATCATCTGTAGGAAACATGCATTCTCATTAACTTATGGCAATGGTTCAACAAAGGTTCTGTCCAGATACAGTAAACACCTTCAGGCATGATGACCAAAACTTCCAGTGGTCGAGGGAATATTCTTACTACTCATATCCTTCCTCCCAGAAGAAAATAAGGAGATGGTCCCTTGCTGCATTGATAGATATATTTCAAGACAAATAATTCCAGAGAAACCCCCCCTGCTGAGACAACCCACCCCCCTACTTTGATGGTTGATGCAGAGGTTGATGTGGTTGATTTCGAGCTGGAAGAAGATGATCTTATGGACGATGATACGGAAATGGATGATGGCAATGTAGACATTATTCCCACTCATGTGCCCAAATTGAAATCTACCATAACGAGGGCCACTTCCTACCTCGGTGATAGCGGCCCTAGAAAGACCAAAGGAAGGGTTTTAAGAAAATAAATCGACATTGAATGCAATAACTTCTTTTCATCTTGAGAGTTTGACTCTCTCGGCTCAGATTTCGGTCATCTCCCTCAGAGATGTATCCTTTTCTTTCATTTTTAGGGTTTTTTATTGGGTTTGGATTTGTCCCTAGTGCATTCTATGTCCCTGACGTCTTTGACTGTAAGGAAATGGTCTCTTGGTGTGCCGAGAGATATATTTCAAGCCAAAAAACTATTCAATTGAGGGACCACTCTCCTTTTCTCTGGAGATACAATTAACATCTTACTGGGTGAGGATGAAAACTCCCATAGGTGCAAGGCATATTCCTACTACTCATCCCCTTCTGCTCAGAATAGAGTAATCTAGACCTCCAGAATTTCTCGTGAAGCCTGTTTCCCTGAAGTATTTTCTTGTAAGGATGGGTTCTCTTAGTCCCCTTACACCCAGAACAAAGAAATTTGGACCTCTCGAATTGCTCATGCAGGATGTGTCCCTGAAGTCTTTGACTATAAGGAGGTGGTTGTAATACACCTCTATTTTGACATAAATAAAGTTTTGTTTCATTTTATCAAATCGAATGTCCCTTTTCATTTTAGAGGTATAATCCATTTGTCGTATGATGACAATTAGACTAATTAAAAACTTAAACAAAGTAAACATCCAAAAGTGATTTCCTTCCTCCAACGCATATCTAATAATATTGTTATGTAACCTATGTATAGATATCTAAGAGTACACCTAGGATGTGTAGTCCTAAGTCTCCTTCAATCTATGAATTTCCTATGTTGGCACACAAAGCTGTATTTATCCTTAACTAAAAATCATCAACACAAGGCAACTACAATAGTCTAATTGGGAAAGAACCAATTCACACTAAACTCGACATGACTTGGCCACTTCTCAAAAAGACTGTCATTAAACTCGCCCTTCTGGTAGTTAGGACTGGACTGTGAATGTCAGAGGTAATTTAAGGTCCCTGCTCTACATTTAATGAAGTGTCCTGAGTGTACTGGTTACGATGGTACTTCCCTCAGACCTCCCTCTAGTCTCGTCTTGCCAAGTATGCTCTATCACATGGCTTAACTCAACCCTGTATCCTAAGAATTTACACTAAAAGCGCCTCCTTCTCTTAGGGTTAGGTGAATCATTTCTCGCCATTTTGGGTACTCCGAAAACAACTTTGTGTAATGTTTCTTTGCAGTGGAGGGAAATTGTTGTCCGAGGGAAATGTTACTCAACGACCAAAAGACAAGGGTCATCTCCCTGGTAAGTTCTCTCACCGGATTTTTTTTTTTTGGCGGTAGAGCGGGGTATCCAAAGGCTTATTACGTTGGAGGTCATTGTTGTAACGTACCTCCCGTTCGTCATGACTACAAACCTCATATAACAAGTGGATTTTTTTTTTTCTTGACAAGTGTGTGCGTGCGTACAAGGGAAACAAACATATTTGACTCTACTTCACCACCCGACGACTAACAAGATGCAACCACGATGATCAGAACAAAAAGACATAAGGCACACAACATGTAACTGCAAGCATTAAACGACATACGGTGTTATGTACAGTACGAACACAGATGGAAGAATCCATAGTAGTAGATTTTACTATTTCTACATAGGAAAGCAGGGCGTTTAATCTTAGTTCTCTGCTCCGGAGAGAGAGAATGTCAGATAGGCTTCTGGACGAATGCTCAGGCAGAAACTAGTAATCTTTGTCAGGAGGTCGCAGTGGTGGGAACTCTGCCTTTAAAGAGCCCGCCTACTGATACGACCTTAGAGGTGTGTCGCAAGAGTGGAAACCCCGCCTTTAAAGGGACCGGGACTCTTGATACGACACTGGATTCTTTACACAGAAAATAATCACACCCACAGACTTATATATAGAGCGACTAGCTTTATCAGATCGAAAAGTCTGATATCATACAACGGTGAGTTTGGAAAATTCCAATTATAGTACTAACCCTGAAATTAATTAACAATCTTAATACATCCTATATGTTACATATACCATAAAATTACCATAACATTATCTTAACAACCTCACATCTTATGTTATAATAACCTTGCAACTAAAACATCAATCACCAATCACATTACTCCTTGTATGMTACCAATGCAATGAAGTTACAATAACTTTACCATAAAATAAATCAACATTACATTTATACTACCATAACCTTGCCAATGAATTAATAATACCATAAAATTTAAATTTAAATTTAAATGTTTAAAAATATGACTTTCTTTTATTTTAAAGTCTTTTCAATTTCTAAAATAAAAATAAACCTAGCTCTAACTCTAAAAAAAAGAGCCTAACCCTAATTCTATAAGAATAATCTTAACCCTAATTCCAATAGAAATAGATCCAATGAATCTTTACCTAATTCTATACATAATAATCATTATTAATAATAATTAACCCTAATAACCATTAAAAATAATTAAGCAAAACATCCTTATGAGATTTTAAGCTAGAGTTCACACATCAAATGCAGTGCAATGAGAATACAATTTTTAGAACGTACTTAAGCTCTAGTTCTTGGATTTATTAACCTTAACTTCATCCAACTATACAAACAAATATATCAAAACAGATACAAAGTTTACACAATCTTTTTCAACCATTTAACTTTTATTGAACTCATAACTTTTATTCAAATTGAAAAATAACTTTTCTTATATATATATATATAATAATAGTTTTAGTTAACTCATACAATAAATTTCATTGAAGGCATAAATTTCATTAAAGACAACTTTCATTGAAAGTTCATTAACATATTGAAAGCATAACCTTTATGAAAACCCAAAATTTCTGTCAAATACATAACTTTCGTTAAAAGCATTGCATGCCTAACTATTAAAGAATAACTTTCACTTTCATTCAATGCATAACCTTCATTGCATAGATTAAATGCTTAAAAGATTAAACTATTTTCATTAAAACCCATAAATAAACGTAGATTGAAAGCAATAGTTTTCATTAAAAGATTTGAACGCTTGAACGCATAACTTTCATATGAACGCAATAGTTTTCATTAAAAAATTAAAGTATTTCATAAATAAACGCATACAGAAAGAAATAGTTTTGATTAACAGAATGCATAACTTTCAGTGAATAAATTGAATGCTTAAAAGATTAAACTATTTTCATTAAAACCCATAAATAAATTCAGACTGAACCCAATAGTTTTCATTTAAAGTTTAAACTATTTTCATTAAAATCCATATATAATATTTTCTTATCTTTATATCCATATCTATTACTTCTGTCTTGGAATTCGTACAGGTGAAAGAAGAAAATTGTTTTCGGTTAAAAAGTTGTTACAACAGATGGGATCAACAAGGGAAGGCCTCATCAACATTAAAACTGATTCGTTTTTCATTGTAGACCTATGCTAGCTTTGATGAAATCTCATGTGTGAACAGTAATAATAGAATAGTGGGCGTGGTTTCTTCAAAGTTCTTGAATTTGACCTGTTGCTTTTCTTTCTCTTCCACTCTTCTCCTTCGCTCCCAATGGAATTCAACATTATGACACTCTTCTCCTTCGCTCCCCAATGGCATTCAACATTATGACACCCATTAATCCCTTCCATAACATTACATTTATACTACCATAACTTAGCAGGAGAACTCAGACATAAGTGTAAGGCATTCATAGCTGAAAGAGAATAAAAACGGCTGTAACTAAACAACGCATTCATACTCGTCTCAGAATTTAGCGATTATTTCATGGGCAGATCGTTGATACCTCTATAAGATGTTGTCGACCCACAGATAATTTCGTTCATATAGACAGACAGGGCATCACACCTAGAAACAGTCCGCTGTTCACATTGTATGGCACGTTTTGATATACCTGTGGTCCAGTAACAACATCACGTTGTCTCTACACAACACAGGGTTGGCTGCCCTTAAAAGGGAATAGTTGTGGCATGAATAAAACTGGTTTAAATTACAAGTTAGCAACAAATCACAGTGCTAGGGGAAAACGATGTCTCAAGGGTCGCCAGATGAGATATCGCTGTAACAAGTCGAATGCATAAAGCAACAGGATTTGCTAAAAACGTCGGGGTAAGCAGAGTTAGCAGGCATTCGGGGTCTGAATAAGAAATCATCCCAAGAAGTGTTAATCGTTGTTTAAACATACGTTGAAAAATGGAAGATTACCCAAGGCTGGAAACGCTGAACTCAGTCTGAGATATCATAATCTTCTATTGCTAAGGGTCTTAGGTTTAAGTGCAAGTTAAATGAAACATAGTCTAATAACGGGGTTAAGGATTACCTTGTCCCAAAACTGATAGCACTTCCATAAAAATGCAGATAAATAAACAATCGATAATGTAGACAAAATAATAATGGACGACGCCACAAAATATATTAAATTTTCAGCCTCAAAGGGTAAATTCACAGACTAAACCACGCCAGGATTACATTCCTGGTAATGTAGGATTAAAGGAGTAACCAGTAAAACTACTAATCAAAACTCAACACAACTTTCTTCATCACAAAGATTTATATGCCAAAAATTTAAACCATATTTTTTTTTTATTGCTTAAACAAACAAATGCGCTTGCGTACTTGTGACCCTCGGTGAATAACTCGAAGATGTTATCCCATGCTTGTGCTCCGTGTCGCTCCTTCTCTGTGCCACTCGCCGACCGTCGCAACTACACCGGTACCTCCCAGCCAATCGCTAGGGGTACTCTACTTCCCCCTTAGCCCCCCGAGCCGCAAAGGGGCCACACACTTTCCAGATGGTACGTCTAGCTTCCCATCTCGCCTCGCAAGGTCGAGCTACCACTCCTATCTGAGCTGGAAAATCCCAAATCCTCACAAGCAATCAGTCAAGTCACAAATCCGGCAGCGTAACATTACGCTAACAGTCGATCCCCTTCTTCCTCATCTTCCCTTTGTTTTATAGAGTTTTTCCAACCTCCAACTTTCCCTAAATCACATTTT
>SNQJ01S0086487.1:27552-41550 GCA_010110895.2 Picea sitchensis | reverse complement strand
GGTTTAGAGATTTTAGATTTTGATTTAAGAAATCATCTAGAGAATGGGGAAGCACTTAAAATTGATTCCTTAAGAATATGGACGGCGTAAAAATTCCAAGGATAATCATAATTCCCAAAGATCTTGACACATTTCAGGGGTAATACTCTTACAAAGACCATTTAAGATTTCATAGTACTCAACTAACTTACAAATCAATTATTTGAGCTCAACCTTAACATCAGAAACTGTTTGAATTGTCTCAAATTGTTTTCAAAAAAACAAGTCTTGAAATGGATGCTTCCTTCGACAATTGCTCTTTGATCAGAAATACAATTATTCAAAAATATAGACAAGAAGAAAGTTCAATCAAAGAAAGAAACAACAAACACACATCAAACTAAATCAGATTTTATTAATGGGATTCAAAATCATAAGTATATCAAAACAAACAAAATCAAAATAGAAAAAGCACACTTTCAGAAACAATTTTAGCCAAAGATAAACCCGAGATTTGGGATCTACTAGCATCCCACTGTAAAATAAAGGAAGAACTAAATCATATAAAATATCATGTGCGGGAAAGTTCTTTTCTTAAGATAGTGATGCATAAGATGTTACTTTGACCAAGTATTATTATTAAAAATAAAAGAGACTAAAAGAAAATAGAAAAATCCTTACTAATATGAGTGCAATCCTACTCGTGGAACCTTGGGTCAGGGTTGAATTGATAGTTCAAATTTACTTATCTCTTTACTTTCCATTTAAAATTTTCATGATGATACTGCGTTTTTGAAAAAAAATAATCAACGAAAAGTAGAGAGAAAAAGATTTGAAGTGGACTTCCCTGACAACATTCATATTATGGTTCTCATGGCATGCCCACTTGTGTTCATAACTGCATTATTACAAAGAGAAACATTGATAAATAAAACTAAAGGAAACCTTCTCTAAACTACTAAATAGATCAAAACGCTAAGTAAAATCATATTTCCAATGCAGCCACAAGAACATCTTCAAACCTGCAAGGCATAGAAAATCGAAAACTAGAATAAAAGAATGTAATATTTGCATATACAAAAGAAATATGTCATGCTTACCTCCTATGTATTCTTCTAAAAACAAAACAAGCCCGACTTTACCATTTTTTTGAAACTTCTCGATGTATGAATCCTCTAACCATTATGCAATCTTGTCTTGATATGGGTTATAATGGCATGGAAGAGTGTAAGTAAGTTTGGAAAACTTGTCAATATTATGGGGACCTGACATAACCATCAACCATGGTCGATGTGCCCCATCCTCTTGACAATTCTCTAAGTGTTCATCCATTTCTTCACATAGAGGATATAAAAAAATCATGTCATTTTTACTTCCTATATATTTAGGTAGAAACAAAGCAAGCACAACATTATCTTTACTATGAATATTTTTTAGATACGAATCTTCAATCCATTCTAAGATTCTGTCATAAAAAATAGGATGCAAACTATGACTTCGATGAAATGGATATATCAATGGGGAGCACATCATAAGAATATTCATGACATCAATTAGATTATTGGTTTGAACGCTTACTTTGATGAGATTGATCGTTTCAAAATGTGAAGCATAAACATTAAAATTTGAACTAATCAAAGAGTGAATATGCAATGTAGAAAATTTGATCTCCATAAGAATGAGTGCATTGCCTTTTTAAAAAATAAATCATGTAAAATCATATTGCAACATGTATTTTTTCCATGCGAGCGATGAAAGTGAGTGAGCATCAAATACGACTTCATAAATGTTATGTTTTGAATTAATTTCACCAAATCTTGGCATATCGAAAATGATTGTGACAGAAAAGAGTAAGATACTGTGGGTAAAGTATCATGTCCACCAGAATCTAAGAAGAGATCAGGATATAAAGAGTAAAAGGAATCAGAAATGAGAACATGAAAATAATCTCTTTCGCTATGATATTTAGCAATGGTATTCTCAAGACATTGTTTTTCACTTTCCTTAAAACTTTCACCCTGTTTTGGTGATAAATCCTTCGACATAATATGATTGTCTAAATTTGTCTCATGTATGATAGATAATTCAAAACTTTCATGACAAACATCTAATATTTTATGTGGATAAGGTATGATTTGTGGATGAAGGTTTAAGGTTTCTTTTTCCAATTGGAGATCTACATCTCTAATCAATTTTATTGGAGTGTTAGAATGCTTGAGATCGTTTTCATCACCTAAGTGTTCTTCAATAACTGAATTTAAGTACTGATTAGAGAGAGAGATAGAAGAATATGGACATTCACCATGAGCCAACATCAAATATTCTTCCATGACGGTCGAGGGCTAAGTATACAATGATTCATAGGAAAAACCAATTTGATTGTCAGTAAGAACCTTTTCAATAGGTTCTACCTCCCTTGCTTGTTCAAAATTTTCGGATGGATTCCTCTCATCTTGCAAACACAATTCTTCTCCCAATTGAGTGATAGGATTTGTAACCAATTCATCATTCGTCATGGAATATGACTGGTTGAAAGGGATGCAAGCATCATAGAGGAGATTTATTACAAATGACATGTCATCAAGATTAAATTTACAAAGAACATGATGTATTCTTGTTGAAAATCCTTCTGGAGATGAATTGTCATTGATTAGCAAAGTCTAAAAATCTTCACATAATTGATTGTAATCATAGTTTTCAAAAGTATCTAAAAATTCATCTACAAACTGAAACCAATCAATAATGTGATATGCTGGAAAAGACTCAAACCAATGTTTAATCCAACCCCTGAAAGTAAAAGCGAACAATTTGCATAAAACCTTTAGATTATAAATATCATGCTTGATGCATTTACACCAAAACTTGCTAAGATAGTATTTTGCAGACACATTCCCCCCACCATCAAATGTGAGTTTGGACAAGCGAGAGAATGTCTCATTGGGAATATCGGGTAATGAGAAGTGGAAACCATGTTCCAACACAATGATTTGGGGAGCCATGGGGAATTAAAAACATTCAAAATAAAGACTCCCACAAGGACATCTTATCAATCTGGCTTACCTTCTAGTGCATTCCAAGATGACACAAAAGAAGAATCTACAAATCTGGAATTATGACAAGATGAGTGGTAAAACATTTAATCATTAAAATTGCCCCGACCCTCCTTCTAGCTCCATTTGTTGACGGGCGTAGGTGACACCCCGTCAACTAGAAGGTCAAATACGGACCAGGGTTGTCTAAATAACCCAAGCCTCTTGGAATGAAATGACCCGACGAGCTTAATGGCTCTGCTAGCCAACTAAAGTCTTAAAAATAGTAAAAGAAATAAACCAATCTAAAGCTATGATTCTAACAAATGATATATTACTCATTGATGTTTATTAAAAATAAATGTGAATATAAAAATGATTATACATAATCTATATACATTTTAGAAGGTTTACTTGAAATCTTGTGAAAATGAATGTTCATAATAATGTTTCAAAATAAGATAAAGTAAGAACATAAATATTTTTGGTTTTTTAATGTTTAAAGATTTTAAACTAATAAATAGTAAGAAAATACAATTGAAACAATGACACAGAAACAATCAAAGCTAATTAATACAATCATCATCTCATTCATATAAAAACAAATCTGAATAAAAGAAAGCAATGCACCTAATAACCTCATTGATCAGCAGTACTAAGATAAATTCATCTCTATCTATTTGTATGAGCTCCTCTTAACTTGTGTCAAGTGTAAACCTATGACAAAAGCAAGCATATTACTTCCTAAAGAAATTCAAGGAAGTGTTTCATATTCTAGAGCGAGTTTATAACGACAGAAAGAAAAATAATTATATATCTTGTGACCTTGAAATGTCCAATAACAGAAAATAAAAGAAATTCCAATTCTCAGGAATGTGAACTCAAAATACTTGAATAGATGATCAATCACAGATATAAACTAAACCAAAAGATAATGAATAACATAAAGAAAATCATAATATAAAATATTATGTGTAGAATTGACTAAAGCTAATTTGACACAGATAACATTTCACATCAAGAAATCACATGAGAAGACAATGAAAAAACATTGCAAATTCTACACAGGATGAAATCCAAAGAGTAAACAGTTTTCTCATATAATTTCAACAAAATATGTTCATCATACGGTCCACGAAGAACTTTTGGGATAATAGACTTTTAAAGATTGAAAAAATTAATATATAAATGATAGCAATTAATCATGTATTGATAAAACAGACTAAAGCTAATTTAAATCAATGCATAATCAATTATTCAAAGAATATGAAGATATTATAATGAAAATAAAACCATTTTAGCCACACGACAAAATCCATTAAGCAACCTAGAATTTCATATTCTTCTTTGAAAATACTTTTCCATTCTCTAAAAGATTTCAACCATCTGTTACTCTATTTGAAAAGAAAAAAGTTTACAAAAGAAATAATATACAAAAGAGAAAGGATAAAAATCCTCCTCAATTTCTTGGATCCTCATGGCTTTTAACTTTCTCATATATTTATACAATGAATGAACAGTTTGGGCATCACTAATAATTTCTACCACCTGAAATTTGTCTCGTAAAGAGACACAAATATCTCTCAAATCGTGCATTTCTTTGGAAAAATGTCTACTTATACGCTAAATGGGTCCATTTTGGAGATGGGTTTTCAACCGTTTCTTCAGATTCATTACGGTTTGGCTGAAACAAGTTTTGCAACATAGTTTTTCTATTCTTGAACGTATTTCAAAATCTTTCTTGTTGTTGCTCAAAAATTATTTGCAGCAATCCAATATTATTTCCGGATCAATTATCTTCAACTCATTTAGATAATAAAATCAATCCATAATCAAATCCATACCAAATAATTGATAATAGAAACCTCTCAAACAAAAAGAAACCTAAATTAATAACCTAAAAATTGTTAATAAAACAAAATCTAGAACAATCAAATAAAAAATGAATTTAAAATAACTATAAGTTCTAAACAAACATTGTTTATGTTTTCCTTTCAAATATGATCTTAAAACTCTAGAAGCTTCAAGTTGATGGAGAGGAGAAAAATATTAATTTTGGGTTTTCACAAAATTAAACAAATGATAGATAAAAAAAAATTATTATTTTATTTTTATTTTGAAATGAGATGCAAACTAACAAAATAATTTAATTAATTAAACCTACCAAATTATTTTGTGAAAATGATTGTTAATGAGAAAAAGACGAAAACATAATCATAATTTAAACGAAAGTAAAAGTTGATAAAAATTAAGGTTTTCGTTTAAATTAAGATTTCTATGTTTGTCTGTCCCTTATTCAAATTTGATCAAATGGGAAAAAATTTCATAGAAAATATGTGTCATAATAAAAACTCCCAAATTATGAAGCTCGTCTATCAACATTAAAACTCTGTAGAAAGGAAAACAAAATGGCATTTAAATTTCATGAAATTCAAACCAAGCAAAAGAAAAGAACATAAAATCAAAGCAACCTCGAGACAAAGAAAACAAATACCAATCCTATCAAGTAAAAGGGAAACAAATGAAGAATCCAAGTAAAATTTCAAGGGACCCTAGATTTTGATTAAAAAAAGGAATGGGGTTGTTGAGGCCCAACAATAGCCTGTCATCAATTTCTACTTATTTGCAAAATAGAAATGGACATTTTTCTTGTTGTATATGTTTTCATCTCTTCGTTTCCACTCCTAAATAATGAGAACTTGGCATGAGTCAAAAAATCATACATTTTTCTATGCATAAATATTTTCTCTCAGATGTAATATTGGTAAATCATTGGGTTAATCTCAAATTGATAAAATATAATTTTATCATCAAGATCTTGCCACAACTTCTTCATTACCTTCCTTCATACTAGGCCTTGAATGAATCATGGTTCTGTGGGTAAATATATATCTTCAATTACCCATTTATTAATTTTTTTCATCCCATCATGTTACCAACCCTTATCTTCACTTGTAATATTTGCCTCATGTTTAACATGTTCCTATTCATATGCCTTATTTTGAATACATATGTCTTAAATTAACATAAGTTTTCTCCTTCTAATGGAAGCATACCCATTTCTATTAAGTTATACGTAATTTAACTCCTAATTCCTCTAATAAGCATTTCCTTTAAACTCTCACAACTTTATTCCTGCATGTTTTAAACATGCTCATACCCCAAATTGGATAACCATACAAAAGTATTATCTGTAAATCGGCTAACCATACAAAAGTATTATCTGTACCAATGTATTGAAGAGTATCTTCATTAATTTCCAGATCCATTATTAAATTTGTGTATGATTCATTGCAATAGAATATCTACATGCCTCCTATTGCATGTTTATTTTTATAAGAGTTACACTTATAATTTTAATCAAATTTAAGGATGAACTACTTCTAAGAAGGAACACCATCCAATTTTCACCATTAAATGTGATGGTAATATCCCTATCTCAACTACCTATTACCATTATCTTTGTTTTGTTCACATTTAGTTTCATTTAAGAGTAAAAATACAATTTGGTTGGCCATCTTCCATAAGAACATATTCTAGCTTGATTTCTTTAGACGTTAGGAACCTAGGAACCTAGGAACATATTCTGGTTTGATTTCGTTATTTGCTAGGAACCTACCAATTCACGTTGAATACTATATATATGGTGGTAACAAATACCAAGGTGATCTAGAGATATGCATTCCACATGGATGTGCTTGGGTCCTAGATGTTATGTATTGGTATAATTGGTGTGTTTACATAGAGTAGAATATTTCAATATATGGTACTGAACATATACTATAGTTGTTTGCAAATATTATTCCAGTGAGTTAGACAATCCATGATCATCATCATGGTAAAGTTGAGAAAATGTATACAATGCCATTAAGAATGAGGTTAACGGTTGACCCTGATGCATCACTGCATCAAGAAATGGAGAATATGCAACACCAACTAGACCATTTGTTGTTAGGGGTGTTAGAGTGTAGGTCGCATGAGGTATATTACATCGAAGTATGGGAATATAGTAGAGAACTACCTGAGTGGCTCTCATTTATGAGAAGGGCATCAATGTCTTGTTGGTGTGTCAAATATTTATCTAGGAGGAAATAGTACCTTTGCCGCAAGATCCTCCATTAAATGGGGATGGGGGGGACAATTTGATATGGAAATATGGGGATGTTTCCCGCTATGTTTTGTATGTAACATGCGATGATAATGCCATGGATTTATATTTACACAAGGGTTACTCACATGATAAACTTCAACTAAATGGGAAGAAGTTGTGAATCGAGACAAACATGAAGGTGACAAATGTAATATATAATGGAATCAACCAACAATTCAATCCCTGCATAATATTCACCCTAGTTATTGGTGGAAGATCCAACACAAAAGAAATTAGAGTTGATCATGGTCTGCAAAGGGGTAAAAATGTCCTAAGATATTAAGGAAATATTCCATGAATAATGAATTACACTATTAACATAATTGATGTAGAAATAGGATGAAGAGTCCATCTGAATGATACAAGAAGAAAATTTATGAGATCCAAAATTTACAAATGGGATGTAAAAACCTTCCATAAAAGTTCAAAATTTCCTTGACCTAAGATGTCATGGGTTTGGTCACATAGAAGGACTATATCCCCTTCATGAAAGACATAAGGGTGAACCTTAACATCATATTGGGATTTAAAATGATTCTTGGTCACTTCGATTGTTTGTGAGATGACATAGTGGACTTCATTGGTGCACTCCAAACTCACTCATCTTTGTTCTAAGAGAGTGGCATCAAGGAAGATTTGGACATCTAAATGGAGGGAGGGGATTTCACACTCAATTGGTAAAATTTCCCTCTTTCCCTAGACATGGTGAAAATGACTAAATCTTGTAGCAATTTTAGTAGATGTCATATTGGCCCATAACACTAGGTATATAATGTGATTACTATTCGTCTTGTGCTTATTTGCATTTTGTTGCAGCATGGGTTTTAGGATTTTATTGATAGTCTCAACTTTGAAATTCTGTTGTGGATAATAAGATTATGAATATTGATCCCCAAAACCTAATAGTGGAGCTAAATTCCACCAATTATCATCTTTGGAAGAAAATCCATGGTTAGAAACCAATTGTTTCAAGACAATGAATCAAGTAATGATGTGCTCAAAAAGAAAATCGATTGAGGTAGCAGTAGTGTTATTAAACATTGGCATGAATGCTTATTTAATGATGTAATTGATGGCCATAATGACATATTTATGACCAATACTAGATTTAGGGTTACAATCCATGAAATCAATGGCCCACTTGCAAAAGGGGCTAGTGGTCATGATAGAGTGTAATGGATCTAGAGGATGTTGAACGTTAGGGGCATAAAGTTGACAATTAGTAGAATTTGTAAATGCATTAATTTAATAAATGAATATGGTGGGCCAAAGCTAACATTCATGGACAATGTTTTGGGTAGTATCCATCCTTTAATGGTGACACAAATATGACTATTACAAGCACCACTATGGTAGGAATTTAAGACATGCTCCGCAGTGAAGAGTTTTTGAGGTCCTAATAGGCTACCATCTAGGTCTGTCTTTGACCTCAACATGGCTCTAATTTTTTTCTATCACACACTTGTTTGTTGTTTTTTTAAATCAACAAACATATCAGGAACTTCACTATTGTTTTATTTATGGTTACATAGGATTTTAGGTTCTCTAGAATGTAGTTTTAGTCACCAATAGGTTAGCACATGAATACCATAAAATATGTGACACCCCTCTAGATCATTACTGTTGAAACAACGTTGTTCTAAACTCTAGCATACATGAAAATGAACATAAGTATTTTTGGTCAACATGACCTGGGATAAAAACCCCCTGGGGAAAACCGGTTTGGAATATAAGTCTATATATGTGGAGAAAAGAAGGTGGAATACAACAAATACATGAAACAAATGAACCTGATACAATAACATCTTCTCTCAAGTTGCAATACAGTTCCAAGATGAAATATGCGCCCAGGTATAGTGCACCCTCCTCAAATTTTGTCCAATCCATTGAAATGAAGTGCACCTTCTCCATGAAGCTCGTGTGAAGAAATCCTTTCACAAAAACAAGTTGGTGTGTGCTACTTATCCATTTAATCTGTCCTGAAATCAATCTGACCAGTACAAGAACTCCCTATTATAGGTGTGCCCCCATCTAAGAAAGAACCACAACCACAAAATAAGGAGGGCCTAATCCTCCATGAGTCCTCCGTGAAATGAGGCTCCCAAGATTCCCTCAACCATATCCTCCCTCCTCATCTCAATGATCTCTCTCAAACTCTCCAAGTGAGCATAAGAGTGAATGAGCCTCCCCTTTCCCTATGCACCCATCTTGAACCTCCATAAGGAAACCTAAAATATGGATGGATGAGATCATCCCATCCCATCGCTAATAAAAGTTTGATATCATCCCATAATAATCTCTCTCACAAACCCACTTTGGGTTATTTTTCGTAATTTCACTTTATGTCTCCTAATTCTCCCACAAAGTGAATTAATAGTCATTTTTGGCTAAAATGAACAAATTTCACTTTTGACTTAAATCTCCTAAGTCAAAGTCAAATTAGAAATAAAGTATAAGTTTCATAGTACAAAGTATTTCCCACTTGTGTTTATAGGCTCACAAACACAAGGGGACAACTTCCCAAGGTACACAAATCTCAACACGCAACTCCACTTCATCATGAGTGAGACAATGGTGCAATAAAGTGTTAACTGATTTTCAATACATATCATCACCAATTATGATATATCAAGGATCATGATGATGAATATGTAATTTACCATCATGGGAGAGATGATAAATATACTTATGGGTTCATAAAGAAACTAAAATGTTTCCATACCAAGGATCATTAGTTGATATGGTTACAAGTGTTCATCTAGAAGGTCATGATTAGAAGGTGGGTTTAATGCACCAAATGGGATATCATAAATAAACTTAGAAAACTCCTGAAGGATAGTGATCCAACAACTATACTTTCCATTTTTTTGATGGGTCAAATTGATATGTCAAGCATGGAAGGGAGAGTGCCTAATGGAAAGACTCAATTAGGAACACTCTCGTTTTGAATATAACTTTTAATTAGTATGTGGGAATGGTTGCCACTAAGTTATGTGATATGCAGAAGAAAATTGAATTGCTTCTCAATAATTTTATTTAAATCTTGATATAATTATCTAGAGAAGAACAAAATTAAAACTCATAATCTATATCTACTCTACTTTAACCTATCCTGATCAGGAACAAGACTATTAAGAATGAATACAACCAAAGATGATGTTAAGGGTAAGACTATTACCCTTGTACCTTACCTTAGTATGGCTCTAAGTTTCAACAATGTGGCTGTCTTCTCTTGTTTTTTTAGGAGAGCAAACAGTCACCCAACTTTCTGCTCAATATTTTGATGGTTAAGTGCTCTGTTAAGTTTCCCTTGCAAGTGTTTTGTTTACTCAATCTTAGCACATGCATAATATATTAAAACACATAACACTACCTCTAGATATTTGAACTTTAAAATCTTGGTCTACACTTCTAAGAATAATATATTAAAACACATAACACTACCTCTAGATATTTGAACTTTAAAATTCACCGCACCTCCTCGCCACCACACATAGATTTTGGTCAACATGACCCTAGAAAAAAACCCCCATGGGGAAAACAAGTTTGGAGAAGATATATATAGAATGCCTCAAAGAAAAATGTACAACACAAGAAACATAAACTAGTGAACTTAGTACAATATAAACCACTCTTTGGTGCCTTGGAGTTACTTGAATATTTTCCCACAAGCCTTGTGAAGTAAGGCAACCCTTGCCTTGGTGAGCCTTTCATCCTCTTGCTTGCCCTCAACAACCTCCCCGCTAATGACAACCATTCTAATAAAGGTGCAATTTTTTTTTTCTTTTGTTTTGGCGTGTGTGCATCGCCAGAAGTAATAAACACACTTGACTCCACGTCGCTTTAATTCTCAATCTAACAACAAGACGCTAAACCACGCATGTTCATCACAAGAAGACTGGCGCACACAACGAGTAACCGCAATAATATATCAATTATAGGGCACAAGGCTTAATAAATCCAAAACATTTCAATATACCGGAATGCATAGCAACGCGGCGGGAAGAATCCATAGTAGTAGTTTTTACTATTTCTTCACAGGAAAGCATGGCGCTTAATCTTAGTTCTCCGCCTCCCGAGAGAGAAGGTGAGATAGGCTCCGCCGACCCAGGTAGTAACTAGTAATCTCTGTCAGTGTGTCGCAAGAGTGGAAACCATGCCTCTAAAGGGCCCGAGACTCCTGATACAACACTGGATTCCTTGGCTAATGTGAAAATCCTTAGGAAAAAAATTGGAAAATTACTGCATAAACCACGACAAGGTGTAAAATGACCACCTCACCATCCCACCCCTCTCCTCAGAAGGTTAGGACCTCCAAGACACATAATCAACGCCAAGCCTGTGTTCCCATCGATTTTAACGTCATATCCTGGTCATGAATCGCTCAGGGAGCATGAGCTCAAGCATCCCACCCGCCATACAATAGCCCAAGCAACCAACTCCGATTACAATCAAGTACAACCTAAATAAGAAGAATAAATGCGCCTCGTGATTAAAATTTTGACTAAAGGACTCTGACAACTAAACCTAAGTTCAACATTGTTTAACCGAAAGCAACCACCCTAATTTACCAACTCGGAGTAATTTATTGTATGTAAGTCAAGGTTATTGCAATTCATATGCAGCACAATAAAAATTACAATAACACCGTCATGAAATATTAACCATCTTTCATTATATCGCAAATCCAGACCATGATTTTACAATTACAATACCTCTTATATGCCACAACCACCAAAATTATAATGACCCTTCTAGATAAAACATTCAATTAAACATGAGGAGCTCACAACTCAATGTCATTTAAGATCATAAATTCCCCAATATTAATGCAATAAAATAAATACTCTATCGGTACAACATCATAATTGGAAGTAAATAATATAACTCACATTTAAAATAACATCATAATTAAATAACATCAATTGAAAATGCTGTTATACCTCATTTAGAATGGCAATATATAAAAATAACCATATTTAAATGACACTTTTTAAGAATATTCGTAATGACAAAAATAGCAATGTTAAAAATGACAATAATTGAAAATAACAATAAATAAAATGTCAATATATAGAAAGGCTTCTCATTACAATATTGGTAATAAAATATTCGATGTTTTACCATGATAAACCAAGTCAAAGGAAGACCTTTTTAAATCGAATAGTAAGGAAATTCAAGTTCAGGTGCCGGAATACAACAAAAGGGTTTAATTATCACACGAACCCCAACAAACCGCCAGCATGCTTCCACCGCATGAAAACCGCCCTCGGTGAAATTCGGGTGGAGCAACCAGTTGTCCACTAATACACTCGGGGAGTAATTATGTGGAGTAAAATCTAAAGGTAAGCATTGTCCAAACCTTAAATCGTTGAGCTACATTCCAAAACCATATAACAATTGGAAACTGTCCATATATAATTATGTATACACTCATTTATGTAAATATATAAAATTTCAGAAAGACAATATATAAATATATATGCACTCATTTAAGGTATCAAAATTTTAGAAAGACAACATATATAATTATGCTCATTGTCAAGGATTGTACCCTTAAGGAAAGTAAACACAGCAACTCTGTCATCCAGCAACACGCCTTAATCGCACCGTTGAGATTGGTCAGTGGAAAATTAAAGGAGCAGCTAGGAATTAAGGCAACCGTCAGAAATAAAAACAAAATGAGGAAACAATACTATCACTTAATGACCGCGCTGTAAACCACCAATACCTGGTGACCACCCACCATTATAGGGAAGAAAAACACAGGGAATTAACACACCAAACGCGAGGTTCAACGACCCAACGCCAAGGAAAGGTTAACCAACAAAACGCTGAGAAATGCAATGAATTCGCAGAGCAAATCCTGACAAAAACATGCAAGGATGGGTAGCCGAAAATAGTCGGTGCATTATCCATCAACGCATGCCTAACAACCAAGGCATGGAAACCAATATGCACAGATTTAATACCAATCGCAGAAATAGAAATGCAACAGTAAGACGCACCAGTAAAACGCATGAAAACGCAGCAAACGCACCAGTAAAACGCAGAAATGAATTGCCAAACCAAGAAAATTCTGGGGAGCGATTTGCCCAACGTTGAACAGAACGAGAGTCGGAATGAATCCAACTGCCTGAGGGAAATAACTGCCAGAATGACTTAACAAAATGAAATTACAACAGCATTCGGTCGATTTGCCAGATCGAAATTGCGGATGCAATCAAATCAATTGCCAGAACATTCGAGGGAAAAAATAAAAGTACGAAGGTTTAAGGAGAAATGACGAGCAAAACAAGGGGACCAATGATTGCAGCATTGTATTAGATTTAAATAGTGAGTGTTGCTAACGAGATCAGGAAGTCAACATTAAAGCTGCTACACTCATTACATAAAAAAAATACAGCATATGACAGTAAGGTAAAGCCAAATGCTACCGCAATCAACAGGGATCCAGGAATCTCATTTTCAGACTGTTAAAGACATGAATATAAATGGTTGTGGCTCAACTAGAGGTTTTCCGTCAGAGAGTTTTGTCAAGAAATTGGCAGGTCCGTCACCCCCAAAACCCACACTAAGTAGTAAACAGGAAAACCAGATCAGACAAAGGCTCGTGGCACAAGTTTCTGAATTGTGACAACAGTGGAACTGTCTTGGGTACGAACAAACATCCATTGAAAACAGTTTTTGCACCAGTTTCATATGTAATCATTTCTTGAAGCTTTTGCGATGAAAAAGAGATCTAAAATGAAATACAATTTTTGACATCAAGTAACCCCAAATGCAAAATTTATTCTCTTACATCCAAACACTGAGACAAACAACAACAGTAATAACTTT
>SNQJ01S0086486.1:3332-33974 GCA_010110895.2 Picea sitchensis | reverse complement strand
GGGTATACCACAGTATCTAGGAGAGACATCAGGCCACACTTTGCATAGTATACCCAGAGGGTGATTCCGTATTCGAGTTGCACTTGGATCGGTAAGTTGCTCTAGTGTTGGTTGTTGTAACTGTTCTTCCAACTAGCTAGTGACTACCTGTTTTATCTCATAGGAATTTTTTGATAGAGTGTGTTTGTTTCTCAATTGGTTAGAAAGGCCTTAGTGTGTCTCTAATATTCTCACACAGTGGAGGATCAAGAGCTCCGCCGGTCATGAAGGCTTCTTGGCCTACCATCGGTTGATCTGGAGCCACCCCCACCACTGCTAAGGCGGAAGCTAGACCATCAAGGGTCGTTTGAAGAAACTAGGCCACAGGTAACTGTGTCCAACCCACCTTCGAGAGAAGAACATCTCATCCCGAAGGAACCAACCATCACTGACCTTGGAGCACAAGCCCTTGGTCCTAACAACCCTTTGATTATGGATATTTTGGTGCCTGTTTTCATACAGGTCTATCCTTACGAGCATTTGGAAGTATCCAAAGCAGATATGGAACCAAATCTCGCAACTTCTTCAAGGAATTCTCATATTCCCTCTACGGCTGTCACAACTGGGGGTGTTACACCTCCTAACCAACCGTCGCCAATCTGGGCCACTATGGTCTCGACTGCCTCTACTTCGGGCAATGGTCCACTCCCATCTTTGGCAGCGATCACTGTTTCATTGTCTTAGAGTGTGACAAGCCCTTCGTTCACATACAGAATGCATCGCTTTGATCCAAATGCTGTCCTTTTTCACTCCACTCAACCAAATCTAAGTCTAGGGGCATGGAGTTTAAACACTCATCTGCAAGGGTCCACGGGGGGAATTCCAGCTCCTTATAATGCTTTCCTTTATGGAGGAGGTCACATACCTCCTTCGTTCCCTACACTCAGTGGTGCTCACCAGCAATCCGTCGGGCCAAGCACAAACTATGGTTCGTATGGAGTGAGTAATCAAGGACTTCCTTCTAATAGTCAGCTGGTAGGTTCGACATCATTCTCTTTGTTCAGTTCATTTACTAACAATGCTTTCTCTTCCATTGCTTTCCCCATCGGGGGAAACCCTAGTTATGGACAACTGAATCCTATGCAGGGTATTGTTCTTGCACAGGGGGAAAAACAAGGAATCCCTTCCCCCCAAGGACCTTGGAATCCTTGGCAAGGATCAGCTTCCTCATCATGGATGCCGACAGGGGGGAACCCTTTCCAAATTCATTGGAACCCCGGACAAGGTTCAACACCTATGCCCGTTGGGTCGGCAGGGGGCATCCCCTCTCAAAATCCTTAGATCATAATGCAATCCCAACCTCTTTTTTCCTTCTACGGAAGTCATCTAACAATGCCTCAACAAGCGCAGAATCCATACGCTAGTCCTAGACAAGGTTTTTACTAGAATCTTGGCCAACAACAAAACTTTTCCTGGAAACCTGCTGCCAGTCAAAATCCGGGCCCCTTTTTCCACGGTCATAATTAGCAGCCCAAACTACCGTTCCTAGCAACTTTTCATTTTCCTAACTTAATGAGGCTTTTAAATGACCCCATTTGTCATGATCCATGTTGGCCTCCTATGCTAACCAAGTTGCCTTCAGAAATTCCCAAGTTTGAAGCCAAACCTAACGAAGATCCAGGCGATCATGTGACTACTTTTCATCTCTGGTGCTCGTCTAACTCATTGAAATACGACTTTGTCTAGTTTCGCTTGTTTCAATGCACTCTCATAGGGAGTGCTATGAAATGGTACATTGAGCTCGACCACTCAAGATACTCTTCCTTTGGCAAATTGGCAATGGATTTATTAAACCATTTCCAATTACCTGTGAGATATGATGCCGACACTGAATTGCTGGACAACTTTGAGCAAACCAAGGCGGTCCATATCTCCGATCACATCTGAGAATGGAGACGCCGGAAGAGTTTGATAAAAGTACCAATCCCACCAGAATTTTTACTGGAGTGGTTCCTTAAATCTTTGGCACCCCAGTTATCCAAAGATGTAGCGACGTCGGGAGTCTTTTCTGAAGAAGATGCGATAATGAGAGCTCAATAGCTTGAGCTGATTTACTCGCAATCTAGCCTACTTTATGAAATCTTGCCAGATGCACCTAGGTCAATTATTGACAAAACCAGACAGAGAGTTGGACCACATGGCGATGGTATTTTTGGTTCAACACAAACTAAGACCATTGATCCACTATCAAAACAATTGCAACAATTTTCGATACAACAAACATCGGCCAGCCATACCACAGGTTCGACTGCTCCCCCTACCCAAATGTCAGATGTACATAGCATACAATCAACAAACTTGAAGGCCAACCAATAGCCCAATGGGAAGAAGAAACAATGAAAGAAGGGTAAGGGGGATAAGAAACCCACCAATAATGCTAGCGGGGGAAACGCTGAAAAGAAAAAGTCGAAGTATATGTGTAATATGTGCACAGAAGACCACCCAACTTATCAGTGCCCTCGGCTCGCGGAGGCCCAAACTTTATTAGCACAACAACAACCTGTTATGTTAATGAACCCATTCCAACATGGGAAAAATTTAACTCAATCCTCGACGAGCTCGGAAGGGGGCAGTCAAGGACCTCCTCCGTCTTCGAGTAATCCTTCGTCCATGAATTTGTATATGATGAAAGGTGATGCATACATATCAACCAGAGCACATGATTATGGAATGCCTAGCTCCTCTAAGAAGAGTAAAGAAGTTGAGATTCCCCCTCTTCCTCTCCAGATTGAGAAGATGTTTGGAGAAACAATGACATGAATCCCAAAAGGTGTGTTCAAGAAAGCTTCTCATGACCTGAATGCAAGGGCTACCCAGAACTACTCTATGGTGGAGGATTTGTCACAAACCCCTTGTGCAATGTCTGCTTTGGAAGTCCTCTAGAGTTTCCCTTCCCAGAGAAAGGCTCTGTTATCCGCTTTAGAATCTGTTGAAACTTGTAATCCGGACACGATCATGCTTTATACAACCGACTTAAAACCTTGTCTCCCTTACCATGTTGCGTTTCAGATAGTAGTGGCTTATACCATGAAAAATTTTACACATAACATTTTCCGCACAGTGGTTGATGAGGGAGCCTCGACATGCGTAATGTCTTTGGCATGTTGGAAGGCCATAGGCCAACCCATTTTTTCTCCATCACCAACTCTTCTTACCGCTTTCGATGGTCATTCTTTCTGACCACATGGCATCATTCCCTCTTTCCCCGTGAAGTTATGGCGGAAAAATATGTGCGTCGAAGTTGAAGTAGTCGATGCTCAACTCGACTATAATCTTTTGTTAGGAAGGAGTTGGACTTATTCTATGCAAGAAGTGGTTGCTACTATTTTATGAGTTTTGTTGTTTCCACACGAGAACCGGATAGTGACCATTGATCAGTTGTCTTTCTCATGTCCTGACCCTTCATCGAGGGCATCCACGGTCCCGATGATCAACAACCGTCAACCTGACATCATCAATATAGGGGTTGGTTTGTGCCCACCTTTGATGGGTACTTTCGATTACCCGCCCCCTCCACCTTTGATGGGTACTGATTGCTCCGCCCCTCCCGACGATATTAAGTTCATTTCAAACCAGACTAAGGTTGAGATTCTTCAAGTCTCGTCGTTTTGTATGACCTACTTCAACAATCTATGGACTCTTCCTTACCCATCAAACATGATGGAAGGGAAAGGGAACCACGGCATGTCCATGCCCTCTTGTCCTTGGAAGAAGTTGGTGTACTCTATAGTCCAAATTTCCATCGACCCCCGATCCGACTTCTGCAAGATTTAGATCCGATTTCAGAGCCTACATGAGCTCGAGGTTCCCTTGATGGTATTGATTCTTTAGAATTGGTCCTACCCTCCAATGAAGAAATCATAGAGGCAATAGTCAGTCCAGACAAAACTCCTTGGATGATCTCCATCACATATCTTGTTTCCTCCTAGAGTTAATAAGAATTTAAGAAGGAGAATTCACTTTGAATATGACTAGAGATAGGTCTTGGTCCTATCAATCCTTGGATATGCACGCAGTTTATGTTGAGGGGGTTATGGTATCCATTGTTGACACGATACCTATCAATATCTACCAAAACCCTGGCATCATGAAGAATGTCCTCGGAGCTAATTTTCTCCCCCGAGTAGATTCAAATCTACACGAATTTATTTAGAGAATTATGTGATGTTTTTTTCTTGGTCTTCTGAGGGAATCTGTCAGAATCGATCTAAGAATTGTTTAGGGACGATGAAATCATGACTTATCCTGAAGCTAAGTCGGTCTGGTACAAGCTTCATCCAGCCGAAAGTAGCATATCAAAGCTGAAGTAGAGAACTGTTTAAGGGAAGTTTTATCTAAGCATTCCATTCCACTGAATCAATGTGTGTCAAACCCCATTGCAGTCGTGATAAGAAACAGGGTACGATTCATACTTTCGTACTTTCATGATTTAAACAAGGCTTTTCCAAAGGATAATTTCCCACACCATTTTATTGACTAGATAGTCGATGAATGCACAAGCAGATGTGAGGCCTTTTCTTCATGGATGGTTTTTCGGGATACAATCAGATATGATCAAACCCGAAGACCAACTCAAAACCTCTTTCATTTTTCCGTGGGGTACATTCATGTATCGTAAAATGCCTTTGGTCTAAAAAATTATGGAGCTACCTTTCAACGAGCCATGTTTTTTTCTGTATCATGACCTCAAATATATAGTTGAGGCTTACCTTGATGACTTAACATCACGATATCGTAAGATATATGATCATCCTACGCACCTTAGAATCATCTTTGGATGATGTCGCTACTACCAGATTCTGTTGAATCCAAACAAGTGCAGTTTCTACGTTACGTCAGGTCGTCTTCTAGGTTCTGCTAGTTTCAACAATGGGGATCATAGTTGATCCTCTAAATATTGAGGTGATAGTTCAGCTGTCTCCCGCACATGATCCTTCAACTTCAGAGTTTGTAGTGAAAAGAAAACCTCTTACGGTGTTTCATCACAAACTATGCTGAGATCACAAAGGGCTTTATGCATTTACTCAAGAAGGATGTCCTTTTTCATTGGGATGAAGTTGCTCAATGCCTATCGCTGAAACACACCCTTATTGATACTTTAGTTAATCATATATTATATTGGCATTTTTCATACATGTGATAAACACACACACACACACATGTAAACATATTTGTAACATAATCCAAAGCATTAAAAGACATAAAAGAGCCATATATATATGTCGAAAAATGCATCAGAGTATAGTGTGGGCACAAACGCCTCAAAAATAGTGTTCAATATACATCATTGGGCTTATACCCTTAAAAATACATGTACAAAAATTTCCCTCGGCACAAAAGTAGTTTAGACTAGCTAAGGGTGGGGCCTATTGGCTCGACCGCAGTGTACAACAACGTTTGCCAAACACTGAAACAATTTGACCTTAAAGTTTTAGTGGCACCCCAACTATGTGAGGATGTATAGAGGGTGGCAGATCCTCAATCTTTTCCATAGGCACAACACGAGTAATAGCGGTAAGGTTCCTCTCTACCCACCTCAAAAATCTCTCAGCCTCCCCAGGAGTCCCCCCTGCCGTCTTTACCTGTTCATGGCTCCGAATGCTCTAGTATGTAGACGAGGATGTCATCTAGTCCTCACAAGATCATTTGGATGCACTGATCCGATGTCTGCACATAACAAACAGATCATTGTCAGATACCTAGTATACAAAAAAAAAAAATGATATATAAAAGAAAACAAATAAAAAACTACAAAAATTAAAATTTACTCCAGTCCTCCTCGCACTGCTCCGGGAGGAACAACCATATCCGGGTCTCTAGAAAATTCAATGCCAGCATATGGATAGTCTTCTATCACTGGAATCTAGTGAGACCACCAGTCGAAGAATCCAGGTCATCGAAGGCCCCACGGTCCTTCCATTCACCCTATCGCAGACACACAGTGTCGCCCATCTACATATGGCTGAGAATGTGGTTGTGTTCCCTCATACTATCTCTCGAGCGATAATACTGGGCACCCTCTCAAAGAAAATGCACAGCATGGTCCCAAAACTGAAGTTTTTGTGCCTCCGCATGTAGAACTCAGTCAACTTCCTTTTCATGCATTCAAGTAATGTTGTGCTCCAATCAACCACGTAGTGAATTCAAACACTGCACCACACAATGCATCTTTGCCTGGGACTCTTGGTGAAGTGTAGTGGATCCAGTGATATGCCCAATTAGCAATACTATCACTTTCTTGCGATAGGTTAGAGATCTTGTTGATCGGCACCTGTGTGCCCACTTTGTCTGTCCCTGCCTCACAATGGAGCCCAATCAGCTCCGCTATGTTATGAGGCCCTGATGGAAATGTGTGGAAATTGATTGCTTCCCCTCTCCTTGAGAGGACAATCAAGAAATATATTTCCATCGTCGGAGTTTCACGATGACCTCAAGCATGAAGGCCTGCATCCATAGGTACAATAATCTATCAAGACTAACAAGGACTCTTGGACGAATATTGAGCCAACAACATGGATGCCAAATGCAAGCAAGATCTAACTAGGGCATCCATGAAGGGAAGGCACTACCACTTACATTACATAAATACTTAAAGTAGCAAATATGTATATGTGGCTCACAACTTTTAGGTCTGGATCCTATGGCAAAAGGATAAAGACAATGAGATACAAAAGTGGAGGTGGAACTTTAACTTAAATGCTCAAGAAAAAATGATATTTTTACCAAAGGACCTTCAAAATGACCCAAATCTCCCAAAAGTTTCCTGACACCAAGTGTCTCCCATTGTAAACTATCCAAAGAAGACTCTTGAACCATCTTAAATAATTTTCAGTTTAGAAAAAATGACAAGGGGGTCCAAAAAATGACAAAGGGGCCAAAAAGTCTATAAACAGAAGCTAAGTACTAATATCACCATTGTTGATTTTAAAATTGACAATCTGGAGCCAAAAACACCCCTTGATAAAATGTTTGACTCAGAGCTTCAAAGTGGGATGAAACAACTGATTGGACCAAGTAAGTACAAATTTACTCCTCTTGCATTTCAAATTTTAAATTAATCATCATTTCCATTTTTGGGGCTGACCTTTAAAGGGCCATCCTAGGTAATATGTGTTGTCTGGGACAACATCGCATGAATGCATGAAAAAGAATTTATCAGACATGCATATGTATCACCACTACAGAGCATGCCCCCAATTTTGTAAAAAATTAAAAAGAAAGGTCTAATTCCTCTCCTGAACTAGCACTTCTGCAGGATGTTCACTGAGGAAAGAGAGCATGAAGACATTGAATTTCAATGAGGACTCCCCGTCTAATCAAGTAAAGAATCACTCTAGCCATTGAAATTCTACCAAAGGTCCATTCATGTGGGCACAACCGAGGCTACTGAACGCCTTGATAGATTATTGGCACCGAGATGCAGAGGTCTTCATGCTTGAAGGTCAATCGTTGAATCTGACGACATAGGAAACATACCTTCTGACTAGCCTCTCAAGGAGGGGAACCAATCAATTTCCAGCACACATTTCCATCAGGCCTCATAACATACGGAGCTGATTGGCCCTACTAGAGGCGTGGACTGACAAAGTGGGCACATAGGTGCCGATCAACAAGATCTCTAACCTATCAACGGAAGTGATAGTATTGCTAATTGGGCATATCACTGGATCCACTACACTTCACCAAGAGTCCCAGGCAAAGATGCATTGTGTGGTGCAGTGTTTGAATTCACTGTTTGATTGGAGCACAAATATTCTTGGAATGTATTGAAGTACAGAAGTTGATTGAGTGTCGCATGCGGAGGCACAAAAACTTCGGTTTTGGGACCATACTTTGTGCATTATTCTTTGAGAGGGTGCCTAGTATTATCCCTCGAGAGATAGTATGAGGGAACACAACCACATTCTCAGCCATATGTAGATGGGCGACACTATTGTCGCGACAGGGTGGTGGAAGGGACCGGAGGCCTTTTATGACAAGTTCTTCGACTGGTGGTCTCACTAGATTCCAATGATAGAAGACATCCATATGCTGGCATTGAATTTTCTAGAGACCCGGATATGGTTGTTCCTCCCAAAGCAGTGCGAGGAGAGTTGGGTGGAGTACTTAATTTTCAGGCTCTTTTTATTTTAATTTTCTTTATGTATCATTTTTTTTTTTTTGTATAATTTCAGGAGTATCCGGATAATGATCCGCTTGTTATGTGCATCGGATCGCATCCAAATGGATCTTGTGGAGGACTAGATGACATCCTCGTCTACATACTAGAGCATTCGGAGCCGCCGCATTGCAGGAGCAACAGAGGGGACCTAACCGGAGAGGTCGAGAGTTTTCAGCAACGAGAGTGGAACCCACCGCCTTACTCAAGTTGTGCCTATGGAAAGATTGAGGATCTCACCCTCTATACATCCCTCACATAGTTAGCGCCACTAAACTTGGGTCCGCTGTGTTTGGCAACGCTATTGTATTAATCGCTGTCGAAATTAATAGGCCCCACCTTTAGCTATTAGGTTGGATTGTTCATGTGTCGTGAGAACTTTTGTACAATTTTGAGGGCAGGTCTGGACTCCTACCGTATATTTTGAGGTGGTCGCTACCACACTCCATCAGCTCGATACATTTTCGGTTATTACATATATATATTCTTTTTGTCTTTAAATTCTTAAGTGGGATTATGTGTTACAAATGTATTTACATGTGTGTGTGTTTTACTTTTATACGTGTGTGAAAAATGCCAATATAATATATGATTAACTAAAGTATCAATAAGGGTGTGTTTCAAAGCATCAAATGAGCATTGGGCTAGCCATCCCAATGAAAAGGGACATCCTTCTGAGTAAATGTACATAAAGCCCTTGTGATCTCAGCATAGCCTAGATGAAACACCAGAAGCAGTTTTCTTTTTCTACTTCAGCAAACTCAAGTTGAAGGATCATGGGGGGCAACTGAATCATTGCCTCAATCTTGAGAGGATCGGACCATGATCCCCATTGTTGAAACTATGAAACTTAGAAGACTTAATTCTATTTTTTAACGAGAAATCAGACTTGTTTGGATTCAACAGACCAGTAGTAGCTACATCGCCTATCAAAGATGTGTTTGAGGTGTGTAGGATGATCAGTTTTCTTACGATATCGTGATGTTAAGTCATCAAGGTAAGCCTCAAACATATATGTTTGAGGTCGTGGAAAGAAAAAAACATGGCTCGCTGAAAGGTAGCTCCATAATTCTTCAGGACAGTGCTACATTGATGTTTCTAATGTACCCCATGGGAAAATGAAAGAGGTTTTGAGTTGATCTTCGGGTTTGATCCGATTCCGACAGTATCCAAAACCATCCATGAAAGAGTCTTCATGATCCTCGCCGTGAGATTCATCAATTATCTAGTCAATAAATGGTGTGGGGAAATTATCCTTTGGAAAGCCTTGTTTAAACTATGAAAGTCCAGACAATGAATTGCATTCTGCTTTATCGACGAATGGGTTTGGATACACCATTGGTGTCAAATGAATGGGGTAGATAAAACTTCCCTTAAGCAGTTTCTCTATCGTACTTTGATAGCTGCTTCTATGATTGATCGATGAAGCTTGTAAATTGCATCAATTTATTTCGTGGATAAGTCGCGTGGATTTCATGTTCTATACCTCTTAGATCGACATCTCTCATAACTCCTTCTAAGACTGGAAAAAAAACATCAAGCATAATTCTAAATAAATTCCGTGATTTGAATCTCTTCGGGAGAAATTATTCTACTTATGACATTCTCCTATGATGCCAAGGGTTATGGAGATATCAATAGGTATCGCGGTCAACAATGGATACCATATTACCCTCAACATAAACTGCATGCATATCCAAGGGATTGATAGGATAAGATCATTCTAATACAGTATTCAAAGTGAATTTCTCCTTCTTAAATTCTTTTATTAACTGTGGGAGGAAGTAAGATCTATGATGGAGATCTTCCTAGGGTATGTCTTAGGACCGTCATTGCCTCTAAGGATTTCTTCTATTGGAGGGCAGGACACCCCAGAATCAATACCATCAAGGGAACCTCGAGCTCATGTAGGCTCTGAAATCGGATCTAAATCTCGAGTCGATCAATCGACAGTTTGTTGATTGATAGAGTACTTTAACTCTTCCAGGACAAGGGCATGGACATGCCGTGGTTCCCTTTCCCTTCCATCATGTTTGATGGGTAAGGAAGAGTCCATAGATTGTTGAAGTAGGTCATACAAAACGACGAGACTTGAAGAATCTCAACCTTAGTCTGGTTTGAAATGAACTTAATATCGTCGGGAGGAGGCGGGTAATAGAAATTAACCATCAAAGGAGGGTACAACCAACCCCTATATATTGATGATGCCAGTTGATGTTGTTGATCATCGGGACTGCGGACGCCCTCGATGGCTGGTCGTGACACGAGAGATAACCCATCAATGGCTTCATCCGGTTCTCGGGAAACAACAAACTCATGCAAAATAGTAGAAAGGCAACCACTTCTTGCATAGAATAAGTCCAACTCCTTCCTAACAAAAGATTATAGTCAGAGTTGAGCATCGACTACTTCAACTTCGACGCACATATTTTTCCGCCATAACTTCACGGGGAAGAGGGAATGATGCCATGGTCGAAGAAATGACCATCGAAGCAAGTAGAGTTGGCGATGGAGAAAATGGCTGGTTTGCCATTCTCCAACATGCCAAAGACATTACGCACGTCGAGGTTCTCATCAACCACTGTGTGGAAAATGTTTTGTGTAAAAATTTTCATGGTATAAGCCACTACAATCTCAAACGCAATACGGTAAGGGATGCATTGCTGGCCTTTAAGTCGCCAGCAAAGCATGATCGTAACTGATTATAAAGTTTCAACAGACTTGTAAAGCCGATAACAGAGCTCTTCTCCGAAGGGAAACTTTGGAGAACTTCCATAGCAGACATCGTGCAAGGGGTTGGTGACAAATCCTCCACCATAGAGTAGTTCCGGGTGGCCCTTGTATCCAGTCAAGGAGAAGCTTCATAGAACACACCTTTGGGATTCATGTCATTGTTTCTCCCAACATCTTCCTCAACTGAGAGGAAGAGGGGGAATCTCAACTTCTTTACTCTTCTTAGAGGAGCTAGACATTCCATAATCATGTGCCTCAAGTTGATATGCATGCATCACTCCTTCATCATATAAATTCATGGATTTAAGGATTACTCAAGACGGAGGAGGTCCTTGATCGCCCTTCCGAAGCCTCGGCTGAGATTTCGAGTTAAATTTTCCCATGTTGGAATGGGTTCATTAACACAAAAGGCTACTGTTGTGCTAATAAATTATGGGACTCTGCCGAGGGCACCGATAAGTTGGGTATTCTCGTGTCATAAGACATACTATTGTTACTTCCGACTTTTCTTTCAAATATTTCCTGCTAGCATTATTGGTGGTTTCTTATCCCCTTACCCTTCTTTCATTGTTTCTTCTTCCCATTGGGTTGTTGGTTGGCCTTTGGTTTAGTCGTTTGTACGGAGTGTAATTTCGATGTTTGAGTAGGGGGAGTATCTGAACCAGTGGTTTGGTTGGTTGTTGTCTGTTGTATCGACAATTATTGCGATTGTTTTGATAGTGGATCAATGGTCTTAGTTTGTGTTGAACCAAAAATACACATGTATCCAACTTCTCATCTGCCTTTAATAATAATTGACCTAGGTGCATCCTCGCAAGATTTCATAAAGTGAATAGATTACAGTAACCAAATTGCCATTGAGCCTTACACATCGTGATCTTCTTCATAAAAGACTCCTGACGCCGCTACATCTTTGGATAACTGGGTGCCAAAGATTTAAGGAACCACTCCAAAGAAAAATTCTTAGGATTTCCGGTACTTTTATCATCCTTCCTCTGCCCATCTCGATGTGACGGAGTATGGACCGCCTTTGGTTTGCCTAAAGTTGTCCACAATTCAAAGCACGGCATCATCCGTTGTGCACTGGAATGGTTTAATAAACTACTGCCAATTCGGCAAAGGAAGAGTATCTTGAGTGGTCGAGTTTCACCGTACTATTCCATAGCACTTCCTATGAGAGCGCATTGAAACGCTTAAAACTAGACAAAGTCAGATTTGAATGAGTTGTGATCTAGAGCACCAGAGATGAAAAGTAGTCACATGATCACTCAGATCTTTCAAGTAGGTTTGGCTTCAAACTTCAGAATCTCAAGGCAACTTGGTTAGCATAGGAGGCCAACATGGACTGCGACAAATGGGGTCATTTAAAAAGCCTCATTAAGTTAGAAAATGAAAAGTTGCTAGAAACTAGGTTTGGCCGCTAATTATGACCGGGAAAAGGGGCCCGGATTTTGGATCAAAGCAGTTTCAGAAAAGTTTTGTTGTTGGCCAGCGCGATTCCAGTAAAAACCTTTGGTTTTAGGACGAAGGATGGATTCTGCGCTTGTTGAGGCATTGTTAGATGACTTCCGTAGAAGGAAAAAAGAGGTTGGGATTGCATTATGATCTAAGGATTTTGAGAGGGGATTCCCCCCGACTCCAACGGGCATAGTGGGTGTTGGAACCTTTTGTCCGGGGTCTCCACTGAATTTGGAAAGGTTCCCCTCACGGCATCCATGATGAGGAATGATCCTCGCTAAGATTCCAAGGTCCTTGGGGAAGGGACTCCTTTGTTTTTCCCCCTGCAAGAACATCACTCTCGCGATAGGATCTCAGCTTGTCCATAACTAGGGTTGCTCCCGATGGGGAAAGAAATGGAAGAGAAAGCATTGTTAGTAAATGAACTGAACAAAGAGAATGATGTGTCGAACCTATCAAATGACTATTAGAAGGAAGTCCTTGATTACTCACCTACAACACGAACTATTAGCTCTGTGCTTTGGCTCCGGGACGGATGTCGGGTAGAGCACCACTGAAAGGTAGGGAATCTAAGGAGGTATGTGACCTCCTCCATAAAGGAGAGCATTATAAGGAGTCGGAATTCCCCCCGTGGACCCTTGCAGATGAGTGTTTAAACTCCATGCCCCTAGACTTAGATTTGGTTGAGTGGAGTGAAAAAAGGACAACATTTGGATCAAAGCGAGGCATTCTGTATGTGAACGAAGGGCTTGTCACACTCTAAGACAATGAAACAGTGATCGCTGCCAAAGATGGGAGCGAACCATTTCCTGAAGTAGAGGCAGTCAATACCATAGTGGCCCAGACATGATTTTGCTATTAGGAGGTGTAACACCCCGGGCCAGGATACCAGAGGGAGTATGAGAATTCCTTGAAGAAGTTGCGATATTTGGTTCCATCTCTGCTTGGGATACTTCTAAACGTTCGTAAGGATAGACCTGTATGAAAACAGGCACCAAAATATCCATAATCAAAGGGTTGTTAGGACCAAGGGCTTGTGCTCCAAGGTCAGTGATGGTTAGTTCCTCCGAAATGAGATGTTCTTATCTCGAAAGTGGGTTGGACACAAGCATTCGTGGGCCTAGTTTCCTTCAAACGCACTTTTTGATGGTCTAGCTCACTTTAGGCAAGGGTGGGTATACCTCCAGATCAACCGGAGATGGTAGCTAAGAAGCCTTTCATGACTGCTGATTTTGATCCTCCACTGTGAGAATATTAGAGACACACTAAGACATTTCTAACTGATTGAGAAACAAACAAACTCTATCAAAAAATTCCTATGAGAAAAAACAAGAAGTCACTTTAGCTAGTTGAAGAATGTTTAAGCAACAACCAACTAGAAACTTACCGATCCAAGTGCAACTCGAAAACGGAATCACCCTCCAGGTATACTATGCAAAGTGTGGCCTGATTTCTATCCTAGGTATCGTGGTATACCCCTGCAGTCACGTGTGTAAGTCACTAAATGATAGGCAACTAAGTTTCCATCTCATGAATGCTTACAAAGTGGTAATGATAAATGGGTGGACCAGAATGAGTTAAGCAGACAAGCTTGAACCCGGCCCAAGGTATCAAGAAAGTGTTCGAAGACAACTGATGACCTCTAATGGATTCGATATCCACGAAGCTCCATGGCAAGTTCTAATGATAGAATCCCAAGATTAAACTCCTTCTATATATGCTCCTCTATTATGCTTGGTCCGGCTTTTGGATGGGTTATTTCCACTACCTTTCCACACGTGACCACGTGTTTATCCTGTGTTAGAGGGGGTTCCCGGACAACTTTCATGGTAACTGGACTTTGAACACTCCCTAGCTCAGAGTCTTATGTTTGTGTTTGGTAGCCTTGAAGAGTTTCCTCTCCAACCTAAATCAAGGCTCTAGTCCTAGACTTGTTGGTGTACCCTACAAAACATAAAGTCTAAAATATTTTATTTAAATGTTTATTTTAGTGGTTGTTTTTAAAGTCATAGGAGATGATAATGAAATCAGCGATGTTTTATAGCGACGAAAATAAGAACATGCAAAGTGCTTAAAACTACTTATTCAAAAAGAAATTACTTTAACGAACTTTTCAAAATTTCTTTCTAAGATCTTTTGACAGAAAACTGAAAAACAGGCTTTCACTCGAGTATGAGCTACTTATTGTCCTAAGTCAATCAGCCAAGAACTTATGAAAATAAACTTTTTCCTGATTATTTGTGCAAACACTTGACTACTTAACCAAACAAAGAAAAAATCTACTTTTTTTTTATTGTGCCTCAAAAAACAAGAAAAACTAAAGCTAGAATCTTTCTACTTTTTTAAAGAAAAAATGTTAAAAAAACTAAGACAAGACAAGGCCAAGAAAAGTTTTTGTCCAACCACTAACCATGGGGAGATACTGACAACCAAGAAGGCAGATCATACTAACTCACTATCTCATAAAAAAACCTCACAAAGAAACAGAAGAAGACTTTTAATGAAAAAGCAAGTCGTAATAGAGTCCAAACCTAGGCTAAACTACTATGACAGAGACCACATTTAGAGAAGAAAGACCTTGGGAAGTAAAAACTTGATAGGGAGGAGGATGACTACCTCCAAAAAAAATTCTGGATAGGTACGTGACTGTCTCTTTAACATCTAGCATGCATACGCAGGCTATAGAAGGGTAGGGTATGCATGCACGTGGGAAAGCCCACTGTAGGCCATGTGTGCCTCTGAAATATTTCAAAAAAAGAAAAGACGCAACTAAGCTTCAGCAAAGGATACTGGTATTGAAAACCAAAACCCCTTAAAGGTGAAAAAACTTACTTAGATAAAGAAAAGGCAAGGAAACTTTAGCTAAACAAAGATAATCCTGAGGTTTTTACCCGACTATTGATTATCCAAACAGAGACCTAGAAGGACCTAGAAGACCCCTGAGAAGGATCACTTATGCAGGGGAGAGGATGACTGCCTCTTCCTAAGAAGGATTTCCTGGATTCTCAGACACGCAACTATCACTTCATGAACATGCATATATACGCGGGCTGACTAAAGGTAGGGTGCATGCATATGTGTGTTGTCCCACTATAGGTTGTGTATGCCTCTTAAGACTCTTAAAAACATAAAATAAATAGTATGGTAAGAAGAGAAGGGAAGACTAGTATTGAGAACCAGAACCCCTGAACACTCAATCTTCTTACAGAAAATAAAAAAAGGCAGTAAAAGCAATTTCAAAATACCCAATAAAAAATCTCAAAAGAACCCTAGATAATCCCTAGTGGAGTCGCCAATTCTGATGTGAGTGGGAAATCCTTCTTAGAGACTTAGAATTTAAGGGCTCTAATCATGCATGCAAAAAATGACCATTTAAAGGCCTCTACTTTTTCCTATTCTCCCATCACAAAACCCCACATTCATGCAATACAAAGGTGCAAACAAGATTAGGTGACTCTACCTTGAATCCTTTGTTTGATGTTGATCCCTTCACATTCACTCGCTCCTTGACTACAAGTCTCCTCCCAAAGCTGACATGGATTCACACATGGACAAGCAGAGAGATGCAAACAAGCATTTCATATACTAATGGTTGGGTTAGATGTGACAATATCATAAAATAAATACACAATTTGAACACATGATATGGTGGGACAAAAAAAGTATTCCTTTTTGTATTAATCTTCACAAGAGTAAACTTTACAATATGTGGTCGGCACTGCTCCTCGAACCTGGTCCTGGGGTCCTCTTCACAATGCACTAACTACTCAACCTCACAATACAATTCCAGGAAATTGGGGCAAAGGGGGGATAAATTTGGGTTGAGTTTCTATACTCTTCTTCTTCTTTTTTAAATGGGACCCCTACCCCTTCTTTTAGAGGTAGTTATCTAGTTGAATGACGGGCCATAGGCAGTCAAATGGTTTTAGCAATTTCCCGAAACTCTGTTTCTCGTCTGCAACTTTCCATTTTTCATGCTTTTGTCAGTATACACGGGTTGTAGAAAGCCTAGAAGCGTATGGATGTGTTGATACGTGGGCTGTAGAAGTCCAAGGCGCATGTAGCTAAAAAATAGGGCTTTTTAGAAGAGCTTGGCTCAAGAAATTGGCAACTAGTAGGGTGAGAGGCCAGGTATGCAAGCTGGGTGAAAATTAGATTTATAACATTAAAAAAGGGGAAAAGGGAGAGTTTACTACCATTTTGTAGGAATCAAGATCGAAGGTAGAAAATATGGCTTTATAGAAAGAAATTAAATCGTTCATAATAGAGGTGGATTGATCCAGGTGGATATTGGTGGCCACCCACCTATTCGAACTTGTGCTTCTTGACAGTTTTTAGTTCAACATGTTCTTATGTACTTCTTTGTAATTGTGGGTTTCACACTTCTGGAATTTTTTGAAGCCCTACACATCTTCTAGGTAGAGACTGGTGGTCACCCACCTAATCCAACTGGTTTATTTTGGATGTTTTCATGTCAACACATATTTTTGTACTTCTAGGGCCGTTTTGGGGCCCCAAATAGTGTTTTATTAGCTTACCACAGTCAAACTGTAGACAGAGTCAGATTTTGATGACGTAATGTGTATTTATCGAAAAGACATTTCCAATGGGCTATCGCGTTCCTAAAATGGAGTTCATATGAAAATGTTATGACCCCGAGAAGTTGAGGTATCAACTTACCCATCAGGGCCCACATTACTTTTGGCATTTCATCTCCTAGGGTTAGCTTTTTAGATGTCTAGGGTTTTGGAATTCAYGAGTAATAAAAATTCTTCCAGAGCCTCATTGTAATCATTATGCTCAGACGGACRCACATARCAACCACATATCTTATTAGAGATAACTACCACCATTCGAGCAAGTTGTTTTCAGTTCTGCAACTTTACAGTTTTAGCCTATTTCATTTATTCAATAGAAGATATTGTTCATTGGATATCTTTTGTTGTTCTCTATATATATGTGTTATTGTATTCAGTCTATTAGTTGATTTGTTCTTCTCATAAATCCATATCAGTGGTATCAGAGTGATCTGCTGTTCATTTATTTTTCTCCATGCATGTCCTTGAAAAGATTTGGGTACAAGAAGTTGGGACTCAAACTAGTCGATCCTTTACAAGATCGACTGTGTCAAACTCGACAACAACCCATGGGGGATGAAAATAAATATGATGGAGTAGGATATCCTTTTAAAATGTTGCTCGAGGAAGCCCTTATGTGACAAAGGAATGAAATGATGGACAAATTTGCATAGATCCTTCAGTGGCTTACCACAGGAGAAGCATCTTCATCAAGTGGCCATGCAACCCCCTTCAAGATACAGGGAAATTTTGATATTCCATTATTTGAAGGACTGATATATGTGGATGTTGTAGATAAATGGTTGAATCTACTCGAAGGGTATTTTTCAGTCCACAATTTTTTCGATAGGGAAAATATTACTTTTTCACTCCTCAAGGTCATTCCTCATGTTAAGGACTAGTGGGATACTTACTCTAAGCAAAGGGCCATAGAGGAATCTGTAATATTTTTGGTCTCCCCCACATGGGATTCCTTCAGGGATTCCATTCAAGAACAATACTACCCTGTTGGAATATACGAGGACCAGTACACTAGATGGACCACCCCACTTCACGAAAGGGACTAGACAGTACCATATTTCACCAATATTTTCCATAACCTATGCACAAAATTGGGTATCAAAGACTTTGAGTGACATATAGTGCTCAAATACCATAGTTGTTTTCATATATACATTCAAACAAAAATCGATTTTCTAGACATCACATCATTGGGTACAACTTATAGATATGTTGTCAAGATTGAGCATAAATTTAAGCGGAAGGGGTGATATTTTGGATCTGCAAACTCCTCACAACCGAAGAAGGTAAAATATGGCCACTCTTAGGAAAACTAGTCCAAGCCGCAACACAAGAAGGGTAATGAGAAGTCGAAGAAGGACATGAGAAAATGGTGTGAATACCATAAAATTCCTTGGCACAACACTGAACAATGTTGCTCCAAGCAATCACTCATGTATGAACTGAAAGATTCCAAGTAAGAGGTCGATTCTAACTCCAAATCAAATCCATAAGGAGGGAAGCATGTTATCTATGTTGAACCCAGTGCCACTATCACTACCACTAAAGAAAAACCAAGTGAACCAAAAGAACCACAGGAAGGGGAAAGCCTCTTTCACTCACAGATGTGGGTAAAGGGGGCTCTGCTTCATTTCATTGTCGATAGCAACAATCAGAAGAAGATGATCTCAGTAGAGGTTGTCAAGAAACTGGACCTGCTAATGGAACCACACCCGCACCCTACACCATCGGTTGGCTTCACTAAGTAAGAAATATATGTGTCAGCCAACAGGGTTGTCTGCCCTACGAAATCAAGCCTTTCAAATATGAGGTATTGTGTGATATTTATCCCCTTAAAGTTTGTGATCTTATTTTAGGAAAACCATATTTTTGGAAGCGACATGTTTTGTATGAGTCTAGACCCCACAGTGTTATTATTAATTTGGATAGACAATTGTATAGGATACCACAGTAGCGTTTCCTACCGCTATTTCTTTAATCTATGCTAAGTAATGCAGTAAGGTCATTTCAAAGACTGGTAAGTTCATCTTCTTTATGATCTATTCTAGTAAGAAGAAGGTCACCACCACATCTATGGCCTCTACACATAGCCTCTCTTTGCAGCAGAAGCAAGTGGATTGGATTGTGGAAGAGTACATAGACCTCTTGTCCTCACCCACCGTGGTACCAACGCACTGTCAAGTCAAGCATCCAATTGATCTAACCCCTAATGAACCTCTGCCTAATGGACCAGTATATCATCGCTCCTTGATGGAAAATGATGAAATCAAGTGTCAGATCTAAGAGTTGCTTCAAAAGGGGCACATCAAACCCAAATCCTCCCCTTGTGGGAGCTTGATCGTACTGGTATAGAAGAAAGATGAGACCTAGTGTCTCTACATTGATTATAGAGCATTAAACAAAATCACAGTCATGAACCAACACCCAATTTCCATAATTGATGACCTTCTTGACCAATTCAAGGGGGAAAAGTTATTCAACAATATTGACCTAAATTATGGATACCACCAAGTTCCCATCGAACCAAATGATATATGGAACACACATTTCAAATCTAAAGAAGGTCTCTTCGAATGGTTGGTCATTCCCTTTGGCTTAACAAATGCACCAACCACTTTCATGAGGTTGATGGATGATGTTTTGAGACCCTTCACCAACTATTTTGTGGTGGTATATTTGGATGACATCGTCATCTTCAACAAAACTTGGGAGGAGAACATGCAAGATATTCAATAGGTTTTGAGAACTCTGTGGTAGCACAAGCTATATTCCAACTCGAAAAAATGCTCTTTTGTCATGAAAAAGGTCCAATACTTGGGATACATTGTTGATGAGCATGGGGTACATGTTGATCCAACTAAGATCCAAGTCATCCATGACTAGACAACCCATACCACACTAACTAAGATTCAAAGATTCTTGGGACTGACCAATTTCTATTGACGGTTTGTATTGGGATTCTCCCTTATTTCAAGGGCCCTTAGCCATATGACCAAGGGTGGTGGCAGGGAAACATTTGCGTGGGGGAAGGAAAAACAATGAGAATTTTATGATCTGAAACATCACTTGTGCTCAACTCCAGTACTCTCCTAATCCTATCTACAACAACCATTCGAGATTGATACTGATGCATCTGGCTATGTTGTAGGCATAGTTCTCACTCAACACGGTCATTCAGTAGCATACAATAGTGATACACTCTCATATATTGTCCGGAAATAACCCACCTATGGCAAGGAAATGTATTCCATTGTACAAGCCTGTCTTCAATGGAAACATTACATTTTGGGAAAGGAGACAATCATCCACATTGATCACAAGCCTTTGTAGTTCATATAGACACAGGAAAAGTTGTAGAATGACCACCATTGGAAGTGGTCCACCTACCTGCAGCAGTTCCATCTCAACATCAATTATAATACAGGGAGCACAAATCGTGTCCCTAAATGCCTCAGTTGACCTCCCATGGCTGCACTCACCACCGTGCTCCATTCCTTTGGATATGAGTCATCTGAGTAGCCCCAACTTTATTAGAAAGATCCATACTTCGCCACCACCTATCAACTCTTTGGTATAGGCACAAATTTCATCGATTTTCACATTCAGGATGGACTGTTATGCCATTTGGTCCATCTCTATGTACTTATAAGAGAACGTGAAAAGGTGATCTGGGAGGTTTACTACAGTTAGATGGAAGGAAATTTTGGCGTGGAGAAAATTGTGGTCGTTCTACAAAAACATTTTTATTGGACAAAACTTCGATAGGACGTCAACAAGTATATTAGATCTTGCACTGTCTGTTCCATTTCCAAGCCAACCATCAAGAAGAAAGGCTTATACACCCCTCTTCCTACTCCCAAGAAGCCTTGTGAATCCATATCGATGGATTACATGTCTGTCCTTTCATCCGCCAAGAAAGGTAATGATTGTGTATTTGTGGTAGTTGATAATTTTTCGAAGATGGCCATCCTCATAGCTTGCAAGAAGAGCATCACAATGGCAGATACTGCCAAGATCTTCTTTGAACAAGTGTGGGTCCATTTTGGGATACTACAGACCATCATCTCTGATCAGGACACCAGGTTCCTCAACACAGTTAGGTCGAGTCTCTGGTCATTGTTGAACACCAAGATCACTAAATCCATTGCTTTCCACCCCCAAATAGATGACCAAATAGAGGTCATTAATCAGATGATTGTGCACATCTTGCGCATGTATAACTCTAAACATATTCATACATGGGATGGGAGTATTCCCTATGTTCAACATAGTTACAACAGGTCTCTCCATAGCTCCACCAACCATAGCCCATTTTAGGTGGGGATGGGATTCCAACCCTTGGGTCCCATTGATGTTGCACTACCTCTTGCAACCACACAGAAAAAATCTTCCCATGTTCATACTGAGACCGACAAAGTCATTAGATTCATTGAGTAGATTCAACACATCCACCAACAGGTCCATGAGATTTTGCAAAAATCCATTTCTAAGTACAAGTAGTTTCATGATCAACATAGGGTATCGCACCATTTTCAGGTGGGAGACAAAGTCTAGTTACATTTTTAGAAAGAGCGCCTTACAGGGGCCCATCGGAAGCTCCACCCAATTTTCTATGGGCCATACACTATCACCAAGGCTATGGGTAGCAATACGTTTGAGCTCAACACTCTACCCTTCCTTGGCTTGCACCCAGTGTTCAATGTGGACCTCCTTTGACCATATTTTCCACCATTATTGAACACCTCAGAGATCGCAGAACAACTGACACCAACAGAGCTCAACCCTGACTACATGGAACAAGCATCCACTAATAATATAGTGGACACACAATTCAAGGACACTCGCCAATAGAGGATCCAACTTTATCGGGTTGTCAAGGCTAGACAACTCCTACACCAAGGAAAGTGGCTCACTCGTGGCCAAATTCAATAGAATTTTCCTCACCTGATGGGGGAACTCAACGCAATGGAGACCATTACTTCATAAGAGTGGAGGACTGATCTAGGTGGATATTGGTGGCCACCCACCTATTCCAACTAACTCGTCTTGACATTTTTCAGTTCAACATGTTCTTCTATACTTCTTTGTAATTGTGGGTCCTACACTTTCGAGGTTGTATGAAGCCCTACACATATTCTAGGTGGCAACCGGTGGTCGCCCACCTAATCCAACTGGTTTATTTTGTATTTTTTCATGTCAGCACATCTTTCTGTACTTCCAAGGTCATTTTGGGGCCCCAAACAGTGATTTTTGGCTTGCCATAGTCAAACTGTAAACATAGTCAGAGTTTGACGATGTAATGTGTAGTTCTCGAAAATACCTTTCCAATAGGCTATCACGTGCCTAAAAAGAAGGTCGTATGAAAAAGTTACGAACTTGGGAAGTTGAGGTACCAACTTACCCATCAGGGCCCACATAAAGTTTGGCGTTTCATCTCCTAGGGTTAGGTTTTTGGATGTCTAGGGTTTTGGCATTCAAGATTAATGTTAAAAATGTCTCTAGATCCTCATTGTAATCATTTTTCTTAGACAGATGTGCATAGAAGCCACATCTCTTCTCAGAGATAGATACCACCATTCTAGCAAGTTGTTTTTAGTTCTGCAGTTTTACAGTTTCAAACTATTTCATTTATTCAATAGAAGATATTGTTCACTAGATATATGTTGTTGTTCTTTGTATCTCTATGTTATTGTATTCAGTCTGTTATTCAGTTTGTTCCACTCATAAATCTAGATCATGGATGCACTACAACTAAACATTATTCATGACCTGCAAATCATGATGGGAAATGTGGATTAATACAATCGACTACTTAGAACGCAAAGACAAGATAAACAAAAGGCCATCCAAAACATGGAAATATATCTCAAAAGAACTGAGCTAGTAAACCAACATTTAAAAAAACACCAAACGAAGTGGAAGAAGATCACTCTCAAGAAGAGAGGGTGTAGTCTCCTAAGGAGGGAGAGATTATATAAGAAAAGATAATGATTGAGGAAATGGAGACACTAATAGTTAGGGTTGAAGAAGTATAAACTAAGTTCAAGGAACAACTCAAAAATCATATAACTTGGGTAAATATAGCAAGCACTCAACTTGGGGAGGGAAAGGAAAGAAATATGGTTACATCAAAGGAAATGAGGTGCATTATTACATGAGAATCAAGTAGATCCAAGAACATTATAATCAAAGGAGTGAAGGAAAGAAATGGCGATGAAGACATACCATAGACATTTGTTGTAGTCTTCTTGATAGATATCACGACATGGGTGGGCCTAACACATATAGTGGAAAGGATGGGAAAACAATAGATTCAAGAATATATAGAAAGACCATTGAACATCACACTTTGTAATGAATGAGACAAAGCTCAAATATTTTGATAAAGAATGAACAAGGTTATAAGGGTCCAAATGGTTCATTCATGATAATCTCACACCCACCAACTAGAGGAAAGAAGAAGAGAGTGGACCTTAGTGAAGGAAGCAAGGAACCAAGGCAAGTGGGTCATCCTTTGGAACAATGAATTTGAGATTGAATATTTTAGAGGAACAATTCAAAAATAGAGAGTCACAACCCAAGTGATTCCAATGAAAACTAAAAATTAGTGGCATGGAATTGTAGGAGCTACCCTTGTAATAGGTTCATGATTTGGAGCCACAAGTAGAAGGGCATGAAATGATAGTATTAGTTGACACTCATGAAAACAAGTTGTATAATTCAAATAATTAAGGGCCATAAACTATGGTCATCATAAAACTAGGTATTAAGTAATCATAAAGGACATGGGGGGATTGCATGCATCAAAAAGTACAAGTTGAAAGGCAACATAAAGTTGAATAAAACTAACAAAAAAAATCATTGTGACTAGTTCAAAATACAATAAGGAAGCACTGACACCTTCTTGGAAACACACTATTTTCCCACCACAAATCATAATTTTATAGGAAATAAGGACTAAATGGTGAAGAGTCATATCACCACCTACTAAGGGACATAGAAGAATTTAAAGAAAATTGGACATAATGACAATGGGGGAATTTAATAGGGGAATGGAGAACATCCAAATGGATATTTTTATAGAAAGAACATGACCCCTACGTTTCATTGAAGATGAGGGTATTTAGAAAAGGGAATTAACATATTGCAACAAGGAAGCCATGTGATTTGTCAAATATATCCTATACTTGTGAAATGAACACAACATCATAATATATAATGGACTTGAGTGGTGGAAAGCGTCGGGGGAGGCTAGGTGTCACACACATGATAATGGCCAAAGTGTAGTAGATTATATAATTATTTTAGAAAAAATCATAGGAAAGATATAATATTCCATAACCTATAATTTCCACAAGGATATGTTTTCAAACCATGGCATGTTCTTTGTATATATGAAGTGGATAAAGAGGAGGTTGGGGAGACAATGTAACTATACACAAATACCACAAAAAACAATAGTTTCTACCACAGAGAATGTAGAAAATTATAAATATTTGGAGCAAAAGTTGAAAGAATAATCTCCCAAGCAGGTTTCATGAATGAAACCAACTTAACAAAAAATCTATGGAAAGAGATAATGGAGGCAATCCATATAGCATTGGAACATTGAAAAACTAAGAACTAGGGAAAGGAAGGGAAATGCCAAGGAATTTTCCAATATATCGATGGCTCAACAAAGAGGGTAAGGAGACAAGGGAAATTTACATGAGAGACAAGAGAAAGGACAATCCCACTCTATGTGGGTTGATTGTGAAAAAGAAAAAATGTAAATTGGTTATATTAATACAAAAGGAAATGTTGAAGATGGAAAAATAAAACTTGAAATATGTTTTTGTAGGGAAGTACATACCCTAAAACAAGTGGTAATTAATGATATCGCACCATCCCAATGGTTATCGCATGTGAGAAATCCATATGAAAATACAGTGAAGAGAGAAATCATCATAAACCATCATAGATGATTAAGTCTTCATGAAAGAGTACATGTAGGAGGGTATAAAAAAGTGGCTTTGATAAAATCTAAATACATTGAAGTGTTGCAACAAAAAAACCTAAAATAGGGAAATGATTCCCTTATTTGACACATCACAAGCCTCAATAATATGGTCAAAAAAGGGTTCCCAAGAAGCTTGGAAATGGCTCACATTTTTCTCCTATTCAAAGGAGGCGGAAAAACAACCCAAGAAACTATGAAACCATTATGATTGGCCCAATGTTTTCCAAGCTCATAGGAGCAATTATGGAGAAAAAATGAACAAATGGACATAGGAAAATGACAAAAGAGCCAAATGGAAATTTGATCCAGGTGTATATCGATGGCCACCCACCTATTCCAACTAGATCACATACAAATGTCATCTTGGCAGTTTTAGTTTTCATCTCGGTAGTTTCTTTCTAGCTTTTCGGGTCCCAAACTTCAAGGACTATTTTGAGGGCCTAAACAACGTTTTTTTGGGCCCACCATAGTCACAATGAAGATGTAGTTAGAATGTGATGGAATAATGTGTATTCCTTGGATAGAACTTTCCAATGGGCTATCATGCACCTAAAACAAAGATTGTATGAAAAAATTACGACCCCAAGAAGTTGATGTACCAACTTACCCCAACGGGTCCCACGTGACTTTTGACACTTTATCTCCTAGGGTTAAGTTTTTGGATGTCTAGGGTTTTTTCATTCATGTTTAATGTAAAAATTCCTTTGGAGCCTCATTGTACTCATGTTCTTGCAAATGAGCGCAACCATCACATCTCTTCTCAGAGATAAGCTGCCACCATTCTAGCAAGCTTGTTTTAGTCTCCATTTTATAGTTTCAACATATTTCCTTATTGAATAGAAGCCAAGTTTTATTGTATATCTATTATTGTTCATTGTATATTTGTTTTAATAATATATATATATATTCATTTCGTTATTCTCATAAAATTTGAATCAGTGGTATCAAAGAAGTCTGCTCCTTGTTGTTCTTAATGCATGTCCCCGACGAGCTCAGGGTAGAAAGAGTTGGGTCTCGAGCTTGTTTCTCCTGAGGATAAGGGCTCTCACATGCCTAAGAGACCTTCCATGGTGGGAGAAAATAAATACGACGGGGCATGATATCCTTTCAAACTATTTCTCGAGGAATCCCTCGAGCAACAGAGGAACAAGATGATGGATAGTTTTGCACAAATCCTTCGATGGCTACCAACAAACAACGAATCTTCCTCGAGTGGAGGAACTATCCCCTTCAATGTACATATCAAATTTGATATTCCTATATTTGAAGGTTTGATAGACGTAGATGTTGTAGACAAATGGTTGAATCTACTAGAAGGGTGTTTTTTTGTCTATAACTTTTCCAATAGAGAAAAGATTACATTTGCACTCCTCAAATCCGTCCACCATGTCAAAGATTGGTGGGAGAATTTATGTGAGCAAAAGGAAACAAAGGAACCCTCACTATTTACACTCACACTCACATGGGAGTCCTTTAGGGATGTTATTAAGGAATAATACTACCCTATTGGAAGTTATGACGACTTGTATACAAGATGGACCACACTACAATAGGAAAGGGACCAAATAGTTCCAGAGTTCACAAATATCTTCCATACCTTGTGCACCAATATGGGTATCAAATATTCTGAGAAAACTCTAGTGCTCAAGTACCAAAAAGGTATGCATAGATACATCCAGACAAAAATGAATTTTATGTACATCTCATCCTTGGGCTTGGCCTTTCGATATGTTGTCAAAATCGAGGTGAAGATTAAGCAAAAGATGGGGCAGTTTGGGTCTGGGAACCCCTCACAATAGAAGCAAGGAAAGGGCATCCCCAACCCGCAGAACAAATGGAAGAGAAAATATGGAAATCCTTAGGAAAACCAGTTTAAGCCTCAAACAAATAAGGACAATGGAATGATGAAGAAAGACACCGGGAAGTGGTGCGACTTCCATAATAGACCCAAACATAACACTATTTATTGTCGCTTAAAGAAGTCATTGGTGGCAGAGGTGAAAACCTATGAATCAGATATAGGTTCTGACTCAGAGTCAGAAACAAAAAATGGGAGACAGATTATTGACGCGGAACCTAGTGCCACCCTTGCTACCACCAAGATCCATCCTAGTGAACCTAAGCCAAATTCCACTCTTGCTACCACCAAGATCCATCCTAGGTGAACCTAATGAGATGTGAGAGGAAGGAGAGTGATTCTTTTATTCACAGATGTGGGTGAAGGTACTCCATTGTACTTCATCATTGATAAAGGTATCCAGAAGAACCTCATCTCGAAGAGGTCATCAAGGCCATTCTCATTTACAATGCTACACACACATCCATATTGTTCATTGGATGGCCTCGCCTAAGGAAGTGATCTTTCAAGCATTAACCAACAATGTCACCTATCCTACGACATCAATCCCTTCAAAGATGAGGTATTGTGTGATGTTTCTCCCCTTGAAGTTTGTGATGTTCTTTTGGGAAAACCTTATTTATGTAAATGCCATGTTGTATATGAGCCTAGGTCTTGTAGTGTTATTATTACTTTGAACAGGAAATTGTATAGGATACCAAAGGTAGTCCCAGCTATTGACATTTCCCTAATATTTTCCAAGAAATGTAGGAAGGTCATCTCTCAGACCAAGAAGTTTTTCTTCTTTGTGATTTTCTCTTAAAGTGAGTGGAAGGTTGCAACCACATCCATGTCCTCTATGACCGAACTCTTCATGCAGCAGAATAAAGTGGATAAGTTCTTGGAAGAATACATAGACATCTTCTCCTAACCCATTGGGGTACCTATACACTGTCAGGTCAAGCATCCAATCGATCTGACCCCTGACACACCACTACCCAATGGGCCAGTCTATCACTACTCTTTGTTATAAAATGAGGAGATCAAGCATCGGATCTAAGAAATGATCCAAAATGGGCACATCTGACCCAACTCATCACTGTGTAGAAACCCATTTGGATCTATGCAGAAGAAAGACAGGACCTGGTGACTCTACATCAATTATCAGGCCCTAAATAAAATCACAGTCAGGAACTGATACCCAGTTCCCTAAATCTATGATATCCTTGACTAGCTCAAGGGGGGAAAATAATTCAGTAAGATTGATATTAAGTTTGGATACCATCAAGTCCCAATAGAGAAAACAAATGTATGGAAAACTACCTTCAAGTCCAAAGAAGGTATTTCTGAATGGTTGGTCATGCCCTTTGGTTTAACGAATTCCCCAACAACTTTCTTGAGGATTATTGACAATATCTTGTGGCTTTTCACTAATTATTTTTTGGTGGTGTATCTGGATGATATCCTCATCTACAAAAATAATTGGGTGGAACACTTGCAGCCTATTCAGTAGGTTCTACACACTCTGCGGAAGCACAATCTATATGTAAATTTGGAAAAATGCTCCTTCGGTATGGACATGGCCCAGTACATAGGATACAATTTTTATGAGCATGGGGTGCATGTGGACCAAACCAAGATCCAGTTCATTCTTGACTGGCCATATCGAATGATACTCACTGAGCTTCGAATCTTTTTATTCCTTGCCAATTTCTATCGCAGGTTCATGTTAGGATTCTCCCATATTGCATGGGCCCTCAAACAAGTAACCAGGGGTGGTGTTAAGGAAAATTTCACGTGAGGCCTATCACAACAACAAGTGTTTAATTATTTGAAGCAACTCTTGTTCTCAACCCCATTTATTTCATTACCCAACCTACAATATCCCTTTGATATCAAAACAAATGCTTCAGACTATGTTGTGGGCACACTTCTCATTTAGCATGGGCACCCTGTGGCCTATCATAGTGAAACACTATCATATTTCATCTGTAAGTACCCTAATTATGAAAAAGAAATGTACTCCATTATGCAAGCCTACTACCAATGGAGGCATTACATTCTATGGAAGGAGACAATGATCCATACTGATCATAAGTTGTTGCAGTTCAAGTAGACTCAAGTAAAATTGTATAATGACCACCATCAAAAGTGGTCCAAATAATTGCAACAGTTCCATCTCAACATCAAGTATAAGATAGGAAGCACCAACTATGTCATTGATTTCCTCAGCCGCCCTCTAGTTGTAGCACTCACCATAGTGCTAAAATCCCATGGCCATGATACATTTTGATGGTTCCAACTCTATGAGAGAGATCTTGATTTAGCTGGCACGTACTAGGTGTTGGGTGCAAACAAAGTTGTCACTGATTTCCATATTTAGGATGGGTTTTTGTGCCATCTGGGCCATCTCTGCATTCCATCAAGAGAGCGAGCGAAGATGATTTGGGAATCCCACTATATTTGGGTGGAAGGACACTTCAACGTAGAAAAGATAGTGGTCATGTTGTAACAACATTTATATTGGTCGAATTTGAAAGGATGTCAACAAGTATATCAAGTCCTTCACTACGTGCATCATTGCCAAACTGGACATTAAGAAACAAGGAATGTACACCCTTCTTCCTACTGTTACACATTATTTTTGTCATCCCTATGACCATCAATGATGTAAACCTATATGTTTCCTTCAGAGGGGTCAGTGGCCTGAGTTCCTGAAGAGAGAAGGGAGAAGAACTTTTCCTGAGAAAAGAAGTTTCATTTTCCCTTGTCAAAACCCTGTAAAAAAGGAAGTTCGCAGGCTGCCTATGTATTAGGGTGCGAGAATGCCTAATTCTCGCAGGTTGCACCATAGATAGGGTGCAAAATGTTCGCAGGTTGCTCTATAGGCAGGGTGCGAGAATGCCTACACGTGGGAAAAACAAGCGTTTTCTCGAATCTTCTAGAAGGAGAAACTTCTATGGTGAGGTGGCATCCGAATGGTTAGGATCTTACTCGCTTTCATGATTTAGTGGGATCATCCTAACCTCCTCACCTTATCCTCTTCAACTTATAAAAGGAGAGGAATTCTCATGGAGAAAGTTAGCTTTGGTTAGCTTTGGAGCTTTTTGGGATTAGCTTGGATTGGATTGAGCCACTTTGTCAAGATAGATTGTGAATATTATCATATCTGTGCTCTCAGAATTCTTGGAGTGAAAGGAATGTGAGAGGGAAGACGAGGTCCAGTTAGCACACCCCAATCAAAACGGATGGCCTCATTACTTGGAGGGGGTTCCACGGGAGAAGGAGGAATACCCCTCGGGACGGGAGATTCTGTATCAATGAGAAAAACATGGGAAATATCGTGTTTACTCTCTAGCACAAGAGTAGGATCGATCGATGGAGAGATCAGATCGACCACTTGAGTTGCATTCTCCAAGGGGAGAATGGGGTCGACAGGTGGAAACGGATCGACCACTTGGGTGACACTCTCTAACAGGAGAGTGGGATCGACTGAGGAAGGTATTGGAACAACCATTTTGTCAATTGGTTCAACTAAGGACGTGACGCGATTGACGACATGATCAACCGGATTGACCGGTGAAGGGAGCAGAGTGATCATTCCATCAACTATTGGAGGGTTGAGAGAAAGCTTACGGTAAGAATTTTCTTGAATCTTCTAGAAGGAGAAACTTCTATGGTGAGGTGGCATCCAAATGGTTTGGATCTTATTCGCTTTCATGATTTAGTGGGATCATCCTAACCTCCTCACCTTATCCTCTTCAACTTATAAAAGGAGAGGAGTTGTCATGGAGAAAGTTAGCTTTGGTTAGCTTTGGAG
>SNQJ01S0086485.1:36765-47930 GCA_010110895.2 Picea sitchensis | reverse complement strand
ATTTGTTCATTTCTTATTTACTCTATATTTATTGGATGATAATGCTACATTGATATAACACTTGGATTATATGGTTAAAAAGGATTAAATTTCTCTATTACTGATTCACCCCCCCTCTGAGTAATCCAACAATATCTTCATCTAGAAATTCGAAGGTTATAACTTGGCAGTCACATAGGCCTTTGCTCAAACGTTTGATGGGTTTAGAGGAAAATTCGGGGATGTGCAATTGGAGGTCACATAGGACTTTATAGCCGGGGCAACAACACTGCCACAGGAAGGCGAAAAATGGTTCAAAATTGCTAAACTGGAAGACGTGCCTTGGAGCCTATTCATGGTCTCTCAAAAATTGACATGCTTCCCTAAAGGTATTTCTATTACTCTATTGAAACCTCGATGGCACAACCTCATTTTGATTCTGAAAAAATTTATAACGTGCGAGGGAAGTTATGGTTTAGTATTTTTATACCACATCCGACTGTTGATGTTGTTCCTAGGGTTTAAACTAAACATGCCCTTCTATTTGTTGATGAGCCTGTATAAGATGTCAAAACCTTATAAGAGATAGATCTTGGACCCTCTTTCAAGCCTCTTTCACCACATGCTTATAAGGATTCTATTGGTATCGCACTTGTCTCAAATTGGGGACACTTGGGAAATCTTCTTGAGTCAAAACAATTTTTCCCAACCTGAGAGCACAGTGAAATCACCTTTGAATGTAAACCCCAATCCTCATAACCTTGTGACTGAGATTCAAGGTTTTGATTCACATGATGACTGTGAACTTAATGAAACAAATTATGTTTCTTTGCAAACCCCCTTGGGTAAAAAACCATGATGTATTTTTACACCCAGGAAATAATTAGAAGAGGTAGTGGATGTATTAAAAGATAAGGTTTCTTCTACTCATGCTAATGAACCAAATCAGGGCTTCAGTGACAAACCTACTATTAAGAAAATTCGTAAGAGAAAGAAATAAGATAACTCATATTTGAGTTTTATGAACAAGAGAGTTGGCCAATTAATATCCAGGAGTATGAGAAATCGAAAGCAGGATCATTTGAGATCGATCTCAGTGATCAAGGTCAATGATCACTGATCCAATGACGAGATCAACGATTTCCTGGCACGAGAAGATACAGATAACTAGTGTCTCAAGGATGAAATTTCTAGTCAATTTGTGCAATATGACTTTGTCTCTAGACTACCTCCATTTATGAAAGGCCAAGAGGGCTTTGCTGGCATTAGCCATGACTTGAAACAAGACACTGGAAGAGCCGAAGAATTCATTGTTGAGTATGCTCAACCTTGGCCTGCTATGGCTCTGGTACACTGTGACAATTGCTTGGACAGGGTAGAACGCTATTACAGGGGCATACCATATTTACAGGCATAATTAAAACATCTAGTTGCTCGCAATTCTCTTCTTGAACGAGAAAATCAAGAGTTGAAGGCATGCGTAGATCGGGCAAGTAAAAATCCCAAAATATCTAGTAGTATAAATATAAAAAATGCAACCAACTTCAATTTCATCATTAATTCAGAACTATCCGACCCTTGACTGTCTAATTTCTAAAATGGTAAAAGTTGTTTTTGATTTTATTTCATTTTATTCTGTTATGAAAATCGAATAGGAAGATTTAATTTTGATTTTCTTTGTTAATATAAGACTAGTTACAAAATCTCTCGATTTTGTATCTAGACTATTTATGAATGTTAGTTGGCATTATTTTATGAATATCAATTTTGTTTTGTTATCTACAGGAAAATGATAAGTATGGTGCTATTTACATGGAGAAACTATCTTGGATAATGCATTGTATAGTTCAATAGTTTCTTTTTTTTATTTGATAAAACTTTGTTATTATGTAATAAATTTTGATAAACCAACTCCTACAGGAATGGTTTCATGTTGTACTATTTTTGCAAACAATCTATTTTTGGGGGATTGCACTCTATCCTCCATGATAAGAGTTTGCTAATCCAAAACTAGTTTAAATAGTGATCACTATTAGTGGTGAGGACAACTTTTTCTAGGATACATTATGGACATGTGATTTTGAGAACTGATATGGAGAATCTATTCACCATTGGCTTTAGACCTGTGTGATGCTTATTCCATATGTTCTTTTACTGCCTCAATTTTATGAGATGTTATTATGTTTGATGCAGCTTTAGCCTTGTCATCATATGGTGTTTCATAATGTTAAGTGTTTAGATGTTGTCTATAATTCATTATTCCATTTAGTATCTGTGATCAATCTACCATTTTATTATTATTGATTTATTATAGATATTAAATGATGGATTATATTAATCCTTTGAATTTATTTTCCTCTCTTTCTAAGTGTTTATTATCATAAGATCACCAGATCTTTTACAATTATCATTTTGTTTCTATATTCTCACTCCAATACATCAAACGCTTCTTTGAATTTATTCTGGGAGAACTAGTATTGTTCTGTCACATGTTTCCCTCACATGCAAGACAGTTAGGAGATTGAATTACAAAGGAACATAAACTCAGTTTAATCGATTAGTTATAGGTTAGTTTGCTTGTTATTTAGTTAAATTATTTATTAATGAAATAAGGATAACATGAATTATCTTTGATTGTTTATGTATTGTTATTTCAATTATGTTTTCTTAGTATTAATTAGTTTTAGACCTTTAAATATTCAAAAAGAAAATAGAAAAATGTATGTGCTTTCTTTATCTCTTTTAGAAACACTTTTAAGAACATCCATTTTGTAAGATTTCAAGTAAATCTTGCAAGCTGTATATATATTGTTTATAATCATTGTATGTATTCGTGTTTCTATTTGAATTCGTGTAATTAGTAAACATATACTTAGTATCTTAGCTCTAGATTAGTTTATTTATTTTATCATTTTGAGGACTTAGTTGGCTAACGGATCCCCGTTGGGTCAGTTCATTTCAAACAACTTGGGTTATTTAGACAATCTCGGTCTGGATCTAACCTTCTAGTTGACAGTGTGTCACTTACGCCTGTCAACAGCCTTGCGCTTGGGTATGACTCTTTCGGTGTCTCACAAATTCCATAGTATGCTATCATGACACACATCCGACACCATAGGCATAGATTTCATGATTATTGTATGATCGACCGTATACGTATTTTGAGGGTGTGAGCCCCAATTTTGTACTATAACACCATATTTTTTGGAGAGATGAAATATATAAAAACATTGATCTTAAACTTTACTTATATTACAATGCATACATTAATGAAAGTGTTTTATTTTCTTTAGTTATGTGACAAATGTCAATCTAAAACAAATTTATCATATGCATCAAATACATAATTAGAACTTCTAGGTATGTGATGATAAGTAATAAAATCAAAATGTCGTTCCAAAAGTCGTACCCGTAAGAATCATCGGAGTAGAGTAGGGTCTCGCACATGATAATTGTCATTCAACTGACATACTACTAACTGGGAGTCTAGGAGAACTTCTAAAGAGAATATCATGTGAAATGGCATTGCACAATAGTTCTATAACAATGCTATATTCAACCACATTACTCGTGGATGGCTCTAGGCAAATGCAACCTGAAGACACCAATAGACCCTTAGGTGAGTAAACAACCCAAGAGGTAGAAGCCAAGTTCTGTGTATGACAACTGGCCCCGTCTGTGAATCCTAAGTAGACCGAAGATTCCGTTGACATCTACCAACCAAGGGACAACTCGATAAGAAAGCTGAAGATAAAAGAGAGAGAAAATATATACACTAAAATACATTATTATACAAAGAGTTACGCCCAATATTGGGGATTAAGTGTAATATATTTTCAAGTAGATCCCATTCCTGGGCTCAACCAGCATATTCCCTTCATAATATTCTAATTCATAGGTTCCTTTTTCTAAGACACGTCGCACGATATAGGGGTTGTGCCACATAGTTTTAAACTTTCCTACCCCCAGTGGTTCTTTGGCTTGGTCATATAGAAGGACCAAGTCACCCTCAGTGTACTGTCGAGGATAGATAGAATTATCATATTGGACATTGACACATCATTTATTCTCTTCGATAGTCGTGGAGGCATCTCGACGTTGCTCGTCTAGACTCTCTAGGTGTATGAGGCATTGTTTGAGATTGGAAGTGTTAGGTAGGAGCACAACTGTCAATTTTATAAGAGAAGGGATTTCTCATTTAATAGTTAGGATTGACTCCACACCATGCACTAACTAGAAAGGAAAAAAACAGATGGAATTCTTAACCAAGGTTCGGTATGCCCAAAGTGTTGGATAAAGCATGATATGCCAATCATATTTTCTTTGGTTGATAGTTTCCTGCAAGATGGTCTTGAGAGACTTGTTCATGGCCTCTACTTGTCCATTTTCCTACAGGTAGTAAGCAGAAGAATGATCGTGTTTAAAACCCATTTTCAATGCTAATTCTTTCATCATTTTGTTCTGAAAGTGACTGCCATGATCAGTGACAATCTCACTCGGGATTCTGAACTTGGCTATAATTTGATTGAATACAAAGAAAGAAGTAGTATTACCATCATATTTAACTATAGGCATTGTCTCGAACCACTTATTAAAATATTCTATGGCCACGATAATGTGTAGATGCCCCCTAGACGATGTTGGGTTGTAATCCACAAAATCCACCCTCACTTGGTGAAGGGACCGACGATAATGACTGGATGGGGAGGGGATGGATGTGAGCGCATATTCCAAGTGAACACCTAGCAGGGGTGACACTTCTTAACCTCTTAGACATAGTATTTAAAAACAGATGTCCAAAAATAACCGGTTTGCAAAATTTTATGGGTTGCCACAAGCGCGGATAGATGACCATCACAAGCCCCACTATGGAAGTCATTCACAAAAAAATCATCTTCTTCGTGAGTCAAGAAACAATGCAAGATATTGTCTACTCCTCGACGATACAAAGTGTCACTGACGATAAGTTATTTCTTAGCCTAGTATCATATACGTCGTTGGTCGTCTCTCGAGAGATGTTGATGGAACTTCAAAGTTTGAAGATAGACAACAATATATCCATACCAGGGGTCTGATGACAAGATGATAAAAATGTGTTCATCGGAAAATCAATCAACATGAATAACATCCTCATATAACTGAGGGAAGTCATATGATAACTCTACAAAAACTAGTGATTTCTTGGACTTCACAGAAGAGAAATTGAGATCAAATTCTTGTAAAATGACAATCCATTTATTGTATTTCCCCCTTATGATACACCAAGTAAGGACGTATTGAAATGGATTGACATTGGCAACCAAAGTAGTTTTGCAAATAAATATATAGTTTCATAATCGTTGAACTGCGTGAACGGAAACCAAAGCTATCTTTTAGACATGAGAATATTTGAGTTCAGGGTCGACTAAGTCTTGACTAAGATAGTAAATGATGTGCTCATGGATCTCGTCATCCTCCTAAGCCAAAACCATACCAATCGTCTCTTCAGACGTGGCGATATAAAGCAAGTAATCTCTACCATAGTCTGGAGACTTAAGTAGAGACATCGATACCAAGGCTTTCTTCAAAGCATCAAAGGATTCCTGGGCTCACTCATCCAAGGTAAAAGGAGTGTCCTTCTTTAAGAGACACATGAAACCCTTAATAATATTGGCATAGTTCACTATAAACCACCATAAAAAGTTATCTTTCCCCTATAAATATTGAAGTTTACGAATAGTACGCGGGGGAGGAAATTGAAGTATTGCCTCAACCTTTAACGGATCTACCATGATCCCAATCTCAGAGACTAAAAATCCTAGAAGTCGATATGACCTAACGCAAAAGATGCATTTATGAGGGATTCAAACGAATGCAGTAATGGTGACATCTTTCAAAAAATAGCCAAAGGTGTGTAGGGTGATCCACTCTCTTACGGGAGTGAGCAACGAGGTCTTCGAGATAGGCTTCGACTATATGCTTGAGATCGTGAAATGCGAAGATCATAGCTCGTTGGAAGGTTTCTTTAGCATTCTTAAGGCTGAAAGGAATATTCTGGTATGCAAATGTACCCCAAGGACAAATAAATTACATCTTATGTTGGTCCTCAGGCTTAATTTGAATTTTGTTATACCATGAAAACCCATCCATAAAAGAAAAAAATTTGCTTCTCGCACATTCATCGAGAATCTGATCAATGAAGGGTGTCGAGAAGTTGTCTTTTAGACATGGCTTATTCAGGTCACAAAAATCCATGCATACACGAATGGTTCCTTGATTTTTATTCATAGGAACAGCGTTAGATACCCATTTAGTCAAGGGAATCGGGTAGATAAATCTAGTGTTAAGCAGTTTTTCTACCTCTGCCTTAATAGCAGGGTCCTTCCTAGGATTGACAACTCTAAGTCATTGTCCAACAGGTTTAGCATTCGGGCAAGTTTTAATCTCATTTTCAACAATTCGAGGGTCGATTCCTGGCATCTATTGATATTACCAAGAGAATACATCATGAAATTCTTTGAAGAGCTCAGTGTAGATCAGAATTTCTTCCAGTGAACAATCCACACCGATGTATACATTTTCAATCTTGTTAGGAATACGAGAGAGATCGATTGTTACGGTAGGAGAGATACTCACCATGTTTCCTTTGACATAAATGGTATGCGCATCAAGGTGAACTACGGTGTGACCGACTATCTCTCTCAAGGTGTATCTAAAATCATCTTGTTCAATTCTAGCAACTCTGGGAGAAAATAAGAGTGATGGTGCATATCATCCCATGTCCTGTCAGAATCATTCATGGCCTCTATGATTTCTTCATCTGAGGGTAAATTATCATCGAGGCAGTCACATGAACAGGATGATGAGGTGGCCCACATAGGATCAAGAATAGGATCCTCCTCGTCCATCTGCAAGGTAACAGGATCTAGATCGACGAAAGAGTCAAGAACAACCTGATACACTATATCCATTGTTGATAGTGGCATAGCCATACCAATATGTAACTAACCTTCACAAGACGCATTCGAGGAAGGTAGGGTCCAAGGATCGTTAAAATATGAAGTGTGGAAAGGAACGGACCGCATTGACGAAGTAGACCTACTGAACATGGCGTAAATATGATGAACCAGTGCCATGAATTCAAAGGTACCCATAAGGGATGAATATATTATGATGTCAATATTCTCAGTTATTGGCTAAGAATTGTCGATTATAGGGATCGACGATCCAACTGATGCATTGGGGATAGCATACGCAAAGGGAAACTAGTCTATTATCACGATCTTCCCATCGTGAGGAAAGAAAAGAGTACGGAAGACAGACAATACGATTGAAGTCATAGCATAAGTCCAATTGCATCCTAGTAACAATTTATAGTCGAGGGGCACATCAATCACCTCAAAATCCGCCTCCACCGTCTTCCCACCTAACTAGATCGGAAAGGAAGGAATAATATCATGAGGGTGGAAAGAACGACCGTCAAAAGTAGTCAACATGGTCAGATATTGAGAAAGGGTTGGAGAGCCGAGGGATTTCCAACAAACCAGGGACATCACGCATGTTGTAGTGCCTTCATCAACAACAATATGTTTGATGGTATACTTTGAGTAACCCACATGAATTTGGAATTCCACGTGGTAAGGAAAGTGAGGCTTCACATCCTTGACGTCAAACTTGATAAATTTAGAGCCACATGAATCTAGAGCTCCTAACGTAGATAACAAGGAATTCCTCTATGAAGGACATGTTTGGAGTATGTCCAGAGCCAACATCGCACAAGGGGTTTGACCCAGATCCTCAACAATAGAGTAATTCTCGGCTCTAGCATTATTATTGTGGGTAGAGCGCTTGATTACTCCTTTCAGAATAAAAGGCAGGGGCTCTGGTTTTTCGATCTATAAAGGTGTCTCTGGAGGAGGGGGAGACTCTAGACTAGGTATAGTATGTGAAGAACTGTAATCGTGAGACCGATTGGATACATTAACCTCAGAATTAACCATATTTATGCATAGACAGTCATCGTCTTGCATTGGTGGGTTTTGACTCCTGTTAGCACTAGGAATCACCCTCATATTGCATAGAAGGTAAGCCCAGTACCCATCAGTTTATGTGTAAATGTGAATGAGTTTTAAAGAGGTCAAATGGACAAGACTCAAGATAATAATGTTCTAACTCAAAAATATGGGCTAGCATGCACAAGCAATTGAGATCTTCACTAACTTCAGTCAATAAGTGGGAGTAAAGGTGAATAGAGGGAATACTTTTGTGAGGAAAATGTAGAGGTTTTTTATGGACATCAGGTCTTCAAGCAACCTAAGGAAGACAAACTCAAACATAAGATCTTCTTGAATTCAAAGTTTAAGGAAACTGGAGAACATCATAATAATACTATAATCAAACATTCATCATAATATCACCATAACAATTCATATGAATCATTCAAGCATGAAGACTTTAGAATCAGAGGCAAATAAGCTAGAGTAAGAAACCTGCCTTAGATTAATCATGAAGTCTCAAATCAAATACATAACCAGTTAACCAGTTACTTCATCAAAATATTACAAAGTAAGGGAGCCTACCTCAACCATTCGAACCTACTAAAGTGTTTAGACTATATATTTATAACAAAAGGGAAAGCAATAGCTGGAGGTGTGAGTTGGCCTTCCTCCCATGAAAATCTCCAAGTAGTTATTTCATCTAACAGCTTAAACTAACAACTGTGCTATGAAAAGGGAAAATGTTGGCCACTAATCCAACCAACTTTGAACCGACTTGATATTATTTGATGTGCATCTCCCTGCATGCCAAGTGTCCTTCAGAGGATTGTAACTGTCATCATGCTTCCATCTGCTATCTTTTTCTTTCTCCACATCATCATCCATTCACAGAGATGATAATTCAAGCCCCCCTTGATTCTTGGTACTTGTTGGTAACGTCATTTAGTAGCGCTCTGGGTAGTGAGCATTTGTAGCGCCTTTACCAAATTCCCTATGATTCTGTAGCGCAACCTTCAAAGTAAGCATGTCGAATGGGTAGTGCCAAGCCTGTGTGCCTCTATGCATAATTTGGCCTCTGTCAAAATTTTGGTAGCACCTTCCTATGTTCCTCTGTGCAGAATTTCGGTAGTGCCTGCTTGTATAATTCACTCTCTATTAAAATTTCGGTAGTTTCCTCCTATGTGTCTGCATGCAATTCGGTAGTGTCATTATTTCAATGTTGATAGATTTGGAAGAACCCCCGGGAAGTTAGTAGTGCCATCGCTACACTAGTCTTTAGGCGATTAGGCAACGTTATAGGTAGCAGATTGATAGAACATGAAAATTAGACAATTCTGTAGCACCATAGCACTATGGAATGTATGTGCTACTACTAATGAAGAGATCAACTCATTATAAAACACCAAAAAGTCCAAGTAGTATGCATTAGAAGCCTGTGTATCCTATATAGGTGGCAGAAGTAGCATTTCCTCAATTACTTATCCTTGTAAAAAAGGGGCCATTCTAAAAAATGGAGCTCACCTTTCACCAATTACTCCATCAACCTGACACTCCTTGTGGAAGGAGGACTTCCCTTTGTCACAACAACATGCTTCCCTTTAGTAGTAAAAAACTTCTTCACTGGAGCTATGCTTTCCTTGGTCGTTGGCTTCTCTTTTTCAATAGCAGCTTCAACTAGCACATTCAAGTTTCTTTGAGCCATCTCATCTTGGAATTGTTGCAACTTTGTTTTGACCTTTCTATTCTAAGACTAAAAGTATTTGTTTTTCCTATAGAGGTTCTTGAGTTTCCTATGAAGAGGTTGGGCTCTTCTTGCTGCAAATCTTTCTACGTCAAGAGTGTGATTGTAACCATACATGAGTTCTTTCATCTTTCTTAGAATGGAGACCTTTGGTAGGACATGTTCTTCAACTACCCCTTTCAGACCTGATGACCTTGTGAAAGGCCTTCTGATATCGGTGTTAGCTGCTGAAGAAGATTAAGAGAAGTGTAATTTCCTTTCTTTCTTGGTTGTGGCTTTAGTAGAGGAAGGGACCTCTTCTAGTTCGGGTGTAGGAGGCAGTGAAAGGTGTCTCTGTGGAGACCGGTAGGCCTCATCCTCAGTTCTTGCAACCTCCTTAATGGCTTCTTGATCTTGAACAGGGGCCTTACTCTTTCTTTTCTTGTTGGCTCTTGTTGGATCAGCACTGGTGAATGGAGAAGGGCTTGCTATCTGTGACTAAGGAGTAGCTTCTATGTCTAATTTCATGTGAGCAACAGCAATGAAGTATTCCCATAAGATGTTCCTCTTTCTCATCTCTTCAGAAACCATCATTCTAATCAACCCAGAATAAAAAATGCTTGTATCCATAGCCTTTGATTTGGATTGAATCCTATCTAATATTTTTCCTATGATCCTCAACAAATAGAAGGGAATGGTCATTTCAAATTTGCCAATAAAATGCAGTAGAAGTCTTATATGGTACTAGTATAGTGTATTGAACCTCCCCTCACATGTGAAGTACCTTTGAATGATCCTCAACATTTTATCAAACTCTCCAACCAGATGACTTCTTGGTACTCCTTTGGATAGATTGTCAGTTTTATATTCAGTCTTAAGGAAGTCTTTGGAAAAGGCTACATCCAAAGCCATTTATTTAAGCCAATTCTCTCCTGTAACACCCTATTTCCCCCAGATTATAAATATAACTGAACTGGCCAAGGACTATGGCAAAACTCATAAGTATGAATATGTGATGTAAATGGACGTGCAGGAAGAGGTCAATGAATGTAAATGACAGTTTGAATTTATTGCAGAACTACTGAGAGGGGATGTGCGGAAAAGAGACCACGATGGTGGTGGAGAGCACCTTGAAAAAGGGGCGTTAACTTCCACCAAGAATTAAAGACCGTATTTGGACTCCACTGTCCCGGAGAACCAAAAGCGGCTCGCTAAGCCTTGAAATAAATACCTTGCAGGCTAGTAGGTGGATGGCTTGATGAGGGATGGGGAGGTGAACCGCCTATCTGTAGAGCCATCACGACTGACCAGTGCAAGGGTAATCGTGCCACACGCAACCTCGCGAGAGGATAAGGCGTATGGCTGGAACGATTGACGAGGGTGGACGCGAGGGGAACTCTGGCAATTTTATGCAGAGTGAGTGATCGCAGAGAGGAGGGGATTGCAACCTTCGCTCCTGGACACTGGAAGACAGGAAGACGCAAGTCTCA
>SNQJ01S0086485.1:21783-34627 GCA_010110895.2 Picea sitchensis | reverse complement strand
TGTCACGTATGTTCATAGAATTGTGGAATTGTACATGTTTTCCTGTGTAGGAATGTCTGTGTAGTAATTGATGATAAGGAATAGACATTAGCTCATAGAACTGTGAAGTTGTAAAGGATTGCAGCATGAGAGGGTTCGCGTAATGTTTGATATGAATAAGTTGATATATGCCTATCACAGAGAATAACGTGCACGACGTACAATCGTGCCCAACCATTCTCGGGAAGTTGTCTTCCTTTATCTGCTTCCGGAAATGCCCCGGTAAGGATCTCATCACAGAGATTTCCTCTTTGGAAGGGTTCACTAAGAACCCAGGATAAGGATTTGAACGCACCGGCCTTATTAACCCTGTACGAGGAGGAACGATCCTATTAAGGTTCCTAGGTAGTATTGTCGTGAGATGAAATAAGTCGACGGATGAGATCTCATCGGAGTACTCATGGTCATTCACGACCAATCGATTGATGGAAGTAACAGAAGCGTTACATACCTTGCCCTTTGCCCTTTTCCATCGTGCACAACGAGAAATTGGGATCGAAAACTCCAAGACCTGAAAGAACGAACCTAGACCATTAGATCTCGGTCCAATTAACCGTCGGCCGTTGAATCTGGAAAAGCTGCACAGGGGTTAAGCGCAGGGGTAGGCATGCGAGGAAGTGGTCTGAGCCATCAGACCTGGAGTAGAAATCTCGTAAACCGTTGGATCGGGAGGAGTTACACGGAGTATAACTTCTGGAAGGGAGCATGCGGGAGAAATGATCTGAACTGTCGGATCTTAGATCATAGTCCCGACAACCATCAGATCTCGAGAAGAGGCGACGGGGTTAAACTCTAGTGTGCAGAAGAAGAGTCCCAGCCGTTGATTTCGGCAGGACGCGTGTCAGAAGATCCCGGAGAGTCGGGAATCAGCATATCGAGAATCGGCATATCGGGGTTCATGAATACATAGAACTCTTGCCATCCGGAATCATGATCCGCGATTTCCCGATAGGATATGGGCCATCCAATAGTAGGGACATGTGGCGGAGGATCCCGGAGAGTCGGAGTTCGGCATATCGGGGATCGGGAAATCGGGGTTTCCGGAAACAAAAGACTCATACACAATGAAATTGCGATACGCGATTTCCCTGATCGAATATGGACCATCCATTATGCGTGATGCGTGTCAGGAGATCCGGAGGGGGATCAGGATATTTTCCATTGGGAAATCGGCATTCCCGTGGACAAGTGCTCGGGGAAATCCAAGTGAAAACCCCGACAGGATATAAGCCACCCAAACCATAGGGACACGTGGCAGAGGATCCCGGAGAATCGGGAATCGGGGAATCGGAGATCCTGAGAGCAAGGAAAATAAGACTTCAAAAGTCTCGAAACCCCAAGAGAAAATCTAAGCCGTTCGGTTGGAGAGGGACACGTGTCACGAGATCGCCCGTATCGGAGGTCCGGGATACCAGGCATTGGGGCTATTCAAGTCTCGAAACAACGATAAGATCTGGACCGTCCATCGAAGGGACAGGTGTTAGAGATCAAGCGCCAATGGCGTTTGACACATCAGAAAATCGGAATTTCCGAGGACAAGAGACCCGTGACAGAATAAGTAGCGATATCCCGAGAAAAGGATCTCAACCGTTGATCTTGGTAGGACGCGTGGCAGGAGATCTGGGCGTGTCGGCATTTGGAGCATCGGGTTTTCCAAAGGCAAGGAACTCTTGCATACGGAAATCGTGATCCGCGATTTCCCGACGCGACCATAATTGTTAACCTGAGGGACGCGTGTCCAAATATCCTGTAGAGATCGGGGTTCGGCATTTCGGGATTCTCGATGACGAGAAACGCACGACAGGAGAAGTCGCGAAATCCCGAAACGCGACTGTCCCACAGTCATAGCATTCCAGTGGAGGACAGGTGTCACTCCATGCCATCATAGGGAGTGGGGGCCATAGACGCCAGAGCAAGGGATAGGTGTCGGAAGGCCAAGCTTGGTCATGAGTCAACGCCAAGTGGCATCGGGGATCGAAGGTTCGGAATTTGCAAAGGCCTGTGCATCGCAACATCATAAACCCCGAAACCCCGATGGGTAACTATAGGGCTGCGGACATATGGTAGAAGGTCATGTGGATTCGGGAGCTGAACCAAGAGAGCTAATGCGTAGGGAGCACGTCGGAATTCGGGGAATCGCGAGTCTTGGGGGTGAATGAATCTTGACACTAGAAACCCCGAATCCCGATATAGAACCAGGGATTGGCATTTCGTTAATGCAAGTTTATGGAGATTTCTCATGTATGGGAGATTAATCCAAAAAATTTTAAATTATGATAGTGGGTGTGTTACATCTCCAGTGATAGGGATCCCTGTAGCTTCTGAAATAGAGGTCTCAGAAACCTCAAATTATAGGTCCCCTACCTTGGTATTTAGGAAATCAAAATGTAAGGCAAATTACCTTGCCACCTTAGGATGACCCCTCTGCATATTTTGGCAGAAAGTGAGGCAGCCCACCCTTTGAAACACTTCTCTAGCCATGGGCTCTGACTCGAATAAATGCATGTCTGCAAGCTCAATTCTCACCACAGTACCTCCCTTGTGTAGCTTCTTCTTCTGAGGAGTATCCATAGTTTAATATGAAATTTTTACAAACTATGGTGCAATGATGGCCAAGAAATAAAGATTCAGACTTCAATAAGAGATAGTGAATAGTGGCTACCTCTCTCTATGAATCCCCCCTAACTTTGACTGGCTACTAGCTTAGGAAACAATGGTTGTGAATTTCCCTCCCTTGTCTGTTTACAGATATTAAAATTGAGGAATAATAAGGTAAATAAGGAGATCACTGTAATTTTATTTAAAAATTGGGTCGAAAATAGTTCAATTCAATAGGTAGAGGAGGTAGGCAAAAAGGCAACGTTGTTTCAGCAGTGATTCTAGGTATCAAGTTGCGCATACAGAAGATGAAGCTTGCTTGGGCATTCAAAACTCAGGAGCATGGTGAGTATATGTCTTAATACTGATAACTAGGTGGTGGTGACTGTAGGTTTTAGAGGAAGGAAAACTGATAGGAAAGCACGAGGAAAAATATCTCCTCCAATTATGCAGGCACGATCGCTACCAAAAATATGGGTGATAATTTCTCCTTGAAATTGATATGCAGAGGGGGAAAACCATGGAATACCTGGAGAATGATGACAACTTAGAGTTTCAGTGAAATCTTAAGAGTGTATCATGAGCAACTCGACTTATGAATCCACCTCAACATCTAATATGGTAGTGCCACTGCCAACTGATCTGAACTGGTATTTTTTGCAACGCAGAGTTTGAGATTTTTTCAAAATTTGAAAACCGTTAGAAAATCTCCTAAAGATGAATCCTTGAAGGCATATTTTTAACTAACCATGGTATTGAAAACAAGGAAGAGATGACATTAGTGCAATATTCACAAATCATGTTAAAATATGAAGGACAAGGAGTGCGCTACGGAAATTCCTAGTGAGTTGGAATCACTCATTTTCAAACAATGATTTGACCAGTAAGCATAGGAAAAAGGCACAACATGGAAAGGCTATGGAGGTATGAGTGAGGAGGGTGACATGTCAATTCAAGCTGGTCATAGAGTGAGTCGAACTTAGTGTCAAATCATGAAGGGGATCAAAACACAAGTCATGAAAATGAACCTAGGTTAAAAGTTTATGTGAGTATCAAAATTTGAGCCTTGACTTAAACCTTTATTCATTAAGGTGACCTAAGTAAATCACACCTTTAATAAGAAAATCTAAATTTTAAAATCTAAATTCTTAGAAAAATAAAAAACTAGGGGCTAAAGACCCAAGGAAACTTAGTGTGATAACAACTCCCACTCATCGCATTTTCGGCATTCGAGGAGATCGAGGACATGTTTTTATTATGTGGAAAAGGATTAGTCAGTACAGTGGGCGGGAGAGATAAAATCCTCGCACCTTCCGCAAGTTTGGGGCACAAGTGGGTAAGGTGATCATTTGTACAAAGCTTGTAGGGAAACTTCACCTTCTTCCTTTCTTTCTTTCCCTCCCCAGCATTATTATTTGACTTCTCATTATTATCATTGTCCTTGGGTTTATTATTATTCTTCCCACCCTTACGATTGTTACCACGTCCTTTCCTTTTATTCCCTCTCAATTGTTGGTTACCATTTGGGTTGGTCGACGATTGCACATAATGTAAATCTATTGACTGAGTGGGAGTGGAGGACACAAATGAAGTTGAACCTCCTACAAACTAGTTTAGAGACAACTCTTTCAACTGCCTTGTTACCAAGTCTGTAGATTTCACATTGGCAGAGCCTACAATGCCATCAGAATGAGGCTTGAGCTTTTATCTAGGGTCATAGTTTGACCTCAGAGCATCTGGAAGAATTTCGTATAACATCCTAGACTGAGAATATATAAGATCTAACTGTTGGGATTTAAAAATCGCTTCTTCCTCAGATGTGACCCCGGATGTAGAAACATCCTTCGAAATATAAGGTTGTAGAGACTTAAGGAACCACTCTAGAAAGAACTATGGAGGTATGCAAGTCTTGATCAACCTCTTCCGTCTACGCCACTCTTTTATGTGATCTAAGATATGGGTGGCTTTGTCCTGATGAAAGGCTGACAGAATTTTTATGCCATCATCGTAATGAATCGACAATTGGAAGTGGTTGAGGAAGACTAAAACCATATGATTAAAAGTCTTGTACATCCCCCATGGTAGCTCTATATACCATTTCGTGGCAAACCCCGTGAGGGTGCGTTGAAACAATCTTAAACAAATAGAATCGTCGTTAAGGGAGTTCAAAGAGCACCAAAGGTGAAAAGTAGTGGCGTGATCACAAGGATCCTCACTAGTATTTCCTTCGAATTTCAGAATATCAGAAGGAATCTTGGTGGGGACAGGGGGCCATGTCATATTAGGACACATAGGTTCATTCATTAATCTAGACAAGTCTGGTAGATTGAGCATGGACAGAAAAAGGCAGACGGGGTTGCGACATCTGGCCCCAAGCTCCTGGGAAAGATTATTGTTGGGGAATCGCAACCCATCCAGGGTTCTGGTATGCACCATGGCCCTGTCTGGGATTGTAAGACCCTCCTCAGAACTGATTCATGAAGGTTTGGTTGGGCACCATTCAATTAGGAATGTTATGGTGAGGGTTGTAAAAATTTCCCCCAACTAGAGTGGCTCCAGGTTGGGGCTTTCCCAAGGTATGAAACTAACCTCCTCTAGGTGTGAATCTTCATGATAAAGGTGGATTTTCCATGCCAAACGTGTTGGTTGGAATTGATACAAAGGAGGTAGGTGTAATGGTGGAAAGTAAGCAACAACTTGCCTACCAGGTTGACCACTCCATCCAAGAGAATTAGGACCAGGATTAGACCTGGGGTGAAAAGGAGGAAGGCCTCCAACTGTACGAGTCATTTGTGGGATATGAGAACCACCAAAACAAAATGGAGTATGTGAAGGAGCCATGCCTCCAAGTCTAATACTAGTATTTGGATTAGATGTTGGGATGGAGGATGAAAATTGTGATGTGAAATTCGACATACCATAAGAAAAAAGGCTAGAGGCCATAGGGATGGACTAAATATTGTAGCCCGGTGAGTAACAAAGGGATCCAAAATGGTTCGTGTCTATATGTTGAGAATTCAATATAGGACGTATAGGATTGATGATAGGAACCTCCGGCACCACAACCATTGTGGTTGAAGGTGTCGAATGAGTGTTTTCAACTATAGTGGGTATGGGAGTTGAAAGACTACCAGTATCTTTCTGAATCGATTCAGTACTCATCCTTGCATGATCACAAGTATGGAAAGTGGAGGTGTGTGTGCCATTTTTTATAACTTTACTCATTTTAGAAGGAAACCACTCAAGATGCGGTGGTAATCGTAACAAGCGACGAGACCTGTGGGGAAGTTGGTCTAGCTCCACGATGACTCAAGACTTGAGATATAAAAACAAATCCTAAGGCAAACTAGTAATCAAAGAGCCCACCAAAATAAACAAAAGGACAACATGCACACAAACAGGATAAAGTGGTTGAAAGGGGCCTCCCTCCCTAAAGTAGGTATGCCTCACCCAAGAGGGGCCTGAGACTCCCTACAAAATATTAAAGGTATTAGAATCAATTATAAGGGCCCTCATGGGATTAACAACCAGTCAGCCAGATCCCCCTGGAGAGGTAATCCTCCATAAAGGTTGTGTGTTGTTTGACCCTTATCTGAACCAAGGTACTTGAAGAATAACCCATGCGAGTAATCTATGTGGTACCTATGTCAAGCAACTAAGAAACCATGATATAATCGATGCACAAGTGAACAGTCATAAGTCAGGTCCACTGTATGGGTAGGGTAAAAAATCTCGAAACCTTGAAAGCACCACCTCTCATGGAGCTAAAGGTACTAGAAAGATCCCCATAAATATATTTGATGCTAAGAAGGTATTGGGGGGGATATCCCCTCAACCAATCTCACATGACCTCATTCTTAACTCTGATGTAAGTGGAGCCTCCTGATGTCACCAATTATACAATGGATTTCACCACTCCCTTAGTCATACACATATGTTGATTTAATATCCTTGGAGAAGTTTACTCACAAAATCCTATTCCAAGGCTCTAAATCCTGAGCTAGTTTGTGCACCCTAGAAAATTAAATCATTTCTAATCAATTTTAAATTATCAGCGTTGTTGTTAGTGGCCTTTCTTACTAAAAAAGGTGCGATAGTGAAACTGATGATGTTATGACTCGGAAAGTATAATAAAGGAATATGAATAAAATGAAAAGTCCTAACTTAAATTCCCAATAAATTATGTGTTTTTCAAAATGCATTTTTCAATTTAATTATGCAATTAAAAATAAAGTGAAATCTTTCCATTCATGTACTAAGATCAACGATAAGAACCCAAAATATCAAATGCCAACAATGAAAAATGCTTAATATTTTTGTATTTTCAATATAAAAAAATGAAAATGCAAGGACTGAACATCATCTTGATATAAAGATTCTACTGAATGCAATCAGAGACAAACCAAGTAGGATATCAATAATAAAACACCCAACCCAAGAGGCAAGGACAATCAATGAAAAGGATGATGAGAAAGGCACCACCCAAAAATTCAACCAAAGAAAGGTTTCCTATCACTCTGTGGGCACTTAATAGTCATAACAGAGACCTATGAAGACTTAGCAACCATCAAAACTTACCCAGCAAAAATCAAACTCAGCAACCAAGCACACAAGAAAGATCTGCGCGATTGTTCAATATAAAACCACGTATATACGCCTCTTGCAAAAGTACAACACGTGTATGTACACGACGGTTAGGTAAAAACCCTCATATATGTATTAAAACACTGTCAGGTCAAGGATAAGGCTAAGAAAATCATACTCACAATGAACAGAGGCTGTAAAGAAATTAGATGACAAGAAACTCAATATAAACAAGATCAATCAAAGGAAAAAAACACTCCAAACCCTGAAAAGAAGATTATATCTCCAGTATGGTTGCCAATTCTATTACAAGGAAAATATCTCTATGGCATGGGGTAAACCACAACATATGGAAATGACTGCAGAAATGAACTCTAATCTCAATTATACTATATAAACAAATATGCTAACAAGACAATATAAACAACCTATCTCATCCAGACGTTCGATGAAGTCCATCATTGAGCACTTAACTCAAAGCAATATACCTGCAACTTGTCCTCAACAACCAAGAAATGAAAGCATATGGTGATAATATGAAAAGTTACCACATTCAATAACTTAATCCATCAATATTCATAACAAATACTCCCATGGAATAACAATTCAAATATTTTCAAGACATTGATTGGACGAGAAAATAGTATTTCTATTAAAATGTAATCAGCAGAAGTGAATGAATTACAAAATTTTGTGTCGGCATGGTCTGGAACCAAGAAACTAAGTCCCTTCTAGTTGGGCCTCCACCACTTCAATCCTCCACCAAAGGAAAGCTCATATAAGAGAGACAATGAATTTCTAAATCAAGTAGGGAAGAGCTTGGGGGCTGCACAATGTGTTCAAACTTAAAAGGATAAAGGGATGCCGACTCATTATGAAGTGAATAATTTCTACAGATTAACTTTTCTCTCAAAGTTGAATTCTTATCCTCTTTTCCACAAATTGGATAGGGCCCATTTATATCCTTGAAATGGATTTGAAGGGTCCACTTGGAACGTTTCTATTATATGGAAGGTCAAGGATCATGGATCTCTTGACGTGACATGGAAACCCAACACCATTTTTTAATTTGGGAACAAAACCCGATGTACACGGGTTGTAATGGTGCAAACTACGTATATGCAGGATGTATAATTGTTAGGGCGTGTATATGTGGAAAAATATTATTTTTAGCTCTGGGAACTGCAAAAAGGGACTTCAAATCTGCATAGGGAAATGGAAAAAGGCCTTCTGAGCAAATTTGCATAGGGTGAGGGAAATCTTGTTATAACATATGTGTAATCATGTTTTATTTTATATTGGCTACTAATCAATTCTTTGATATGGAAGTGTTCTTAGTAGTCTTATCATTTCACTTCAAGAGGGAACCAGGAGAATCTGATTCAACTTCATTTCTTAGTAACAAATGAGACTATAATCACTATTATTGGTTGCATTGTCAAAGATTTTCTCTTTTCTCCTCTATTTAGTATTTAGCTATTTTCCTTTTCACACATAGTGTTTACTTCATTTCATTCTCTACATCATACCATCCTCATTTACATTCATTGGTTTAGATTCTAGCATTAAAATAACATTTTACTTTACATATAGCAGTGGGACCATAATTGAACGACTTGCAATTTCAATAGATAAATTTCTAATTGGAGCCTCTCACCATATAAACCTATGAATTTGAAAAGGATCATTTACCCATGTCAACACACCCCTCAGATTATTGTTGAGGATTGTAGAGACTAAAAACATGATATAAGATGATTTTAGAAAATCCTTTGACACTATGCCTAGAACTAAGCTATAGGAAAGCTTGGAGAAAATAGGTATCCCTATTGGAGTACATTCTCAACTACATACTCAGTGACATACTCATTTTTCCATTTTTCCACTTTATCGGGAGGATTGTTATTTATAGAATGTCTATTTATAGCCCTTCCTAGACCTATCATGACCACCATACCTAGCCTGACTGTCTTACCTAACCTAATTATTCTTTATCATGTTTATTTTTGGCATTTTCTATTTTTAGTAGGTGACCAAACCCTAGGAGTCTATTTTTGGTATTTTCTATTTATAGAAAGTCTATTTTATCCTATTACTTCCTATATATAATACCATGGGTTTCCAAAACCATGGGCTCATACACCACCATTAGGTAAATTCCTATTTTCTAGGAGGAAGAGCGCTTCATTCCTTGATTTTAGGCGATAATTCTTATTTCATGGCTAGAGAACGCACTTGAGTGAGAATATTATTCTCCTAAGAAAGTGTCCATTACCCATCTTATTATTGGATTTAACCTATTTCCTATTTTTAGTGATTTTCCATATTTATGAAATTCTCTCTCAATTAGGAATTTACTTTAATTTTTGGAATCTAGTCTTATTCTAGGAGAGTTTTCTAGTGTGGAATGCATGTTGACTTCATGGAGATTTCTCACTTGAGTTCACACCTTATTTTTGACCTTTCCTTATTATTATCAACTTTTGACTTTAGTTAATTGTTGCTTGTGTGACTGGTTTCTTTTTTTACTTGAGCATGCACATGGAAATGCCAACCTAGTGTCTGTTACTCCTCTTGTGGAGATTTCTATATATTGTACTCATGATAAAGGATTAATACAATGTGATTCAAGTTTTTTTCTTAGTCTCTTATGTGTGAAGATTGATTCTATTTTTCTCTCTCCTCTCTTTCTTTTGCAATTAACTAGTGTAGTATTTCCTACTCACAATTAGATCTTGGAGTGTGGTTTAATCCAACATGGCATTAGAGCCATTATTGTGAGAGAGTATTAACTTTTATTATAGTTTTATAGATCATATTGGACAACCTGTAGAGAACTATGGATCAACCATATTCTTCAGTGATCTTGACACCCTTCAACTACTTTGAGTGGAAGCCCAAGATAAAGCTTCTACTTCATAGCAAGGGTTTGTATAGGGTCACCATGTGGACTAGGGTCGAGCCTACTTCAACCATAGAGAAAGAAAAATACTTCAACAAAATGGATGAATCCTATAGGATAGTGTGCTTGTGCATATCTATAGATCTTCTCTTCCATGTCGACACTTACAAGACTCCTAACAATGTTTGGACAAAGTTGAAGGATTTTCTAGGCAAGGAAGACAACCTAAGAGTTCATCAATTGGAGAATGATCTACATGCATTGAATCCAAGTGATTTAGAGACCCTACATGACTACTTATGTAATTTTAAAACTTTTCTTTCGCATGTTAAGTCTTGTGAAATTGATAAGAAAGATGAACAATTAATCTTTTCAATTCTAACTAAACTAGGACTAGAGTATTGTGTCTATATTTATTCTTTTCTTACTACTAGGTTAGATATGGAGTATACATGGAATATGTCATCCCTTGATGAGTTCATGGAGTTACTTATCCATGAGAAAACAAATCTCATCTATATAGGGGCACTCAAGTGTTAAAATCGCCATGTGGTTACAACTCAAGGAAGTTCAAAGAAGAATAAGTAGAAGAACAAGGGTAAGAAGGACTAAGAGAACAAGAAGGAAGGTAAACAAAAGTCCACAGATGAGGTTTTGAGTTCCAGGGAACAAAAAGAGAAAGAAAAATAAGACCAAGTGTTCCTACTTTAACAGGGGGTTCCATCCTGAGATTTCTTGCATGAAAAAGGCCATAGATTTCATGGTTCAATCACTTGAACTAAATCACCTCTAGGATTGTATTCTAGATAATGCAAGGAAGAATCCATCAAAAAATACACCATCTGAAAGAGGAAATGGTCATGCATTACTCGCTATTTAATCTTCTCCTAATTATTGGGTTCTTAATTTAGTGGGTACTTATCACATGGCCTCATTGGATATACTTTTCTCATACTTGGAGACTTGTTCCAGACCACCAATCTCCATGTGAGATGATTCTCCTACTGAGGAGTGTGGTAGTGGTAGAGTTGATATATACCATGGATGATTTTAGGATGTACTTAATTTTATGAATATTTCAATGAATATCCTATCCATCTATAAATCATGCATTCAGGTTTAAGGAAGAAGGTTGAGTTCACTGAGAACTCAGTTATTATTTCCAACTTGTTAGATGGTTCAAAATTTGTTGTTGGTGAGGTTAATCACCATTCGAGGTTGTACACCTTCTCTCACTTTACTCATAAATATGATTACATATGTATTATAACACATGATAATGAAGAGTCCATTTAAAGGAGTGTTCAATTTGAAGAGGGTCCTTCATAGGTACCTCTAGAGCAGTCCATGCCTCCATCTCCACCACCACTAGTTGTGGAACTTCATGAGACTTCTTCTGATCATATTTTTTTTATCATATCTTTGAATTTGATATTTCTGATATTTCAGATTAGTATAAAGAATTTTCAGGTCCAAACCATCTACCATGATGGTTACTGTATACTGTTGAGGAAACAGGTGATCTAGTGGGCGATCCTCTTGATCCATGAATAACCAAATCTTGGTTTTTGGAGCCTCTGCAAGATCTTACTACCATGAAGCCTTTGATTCCTATTGATTGTTATATGTTACTTGGATCATACCCTCATTCTTATGTGGAGGCTGAAGGAAACCCCCATTGGTAGGTATCTATGAAAGAGGAGTACAATTCCCTAATGGAGAACAACACATGGGAGTTGGTTCCTCTACCTTCCAATATGAATCTTGATAGATAGAAGTGGATTTTCAAGAAAAATAGGGATGTTGATGGATAAATTACAAAGTATATGTCTTAGTTAGTATCTAAAGGTTTCTCATATGAACAAGGAATTGACTATGAGGAGACTTTTGCACCAATGTCCAAGATTGATTCCAATCGATTAGCTCTAACTATTGTAGCGGCTAGAAAGTGGGAGGCACACCATATGGATGTGAAGAATGAATTATTACATGGATATATATATATATATACATATGTGTGTGTGTGTGTGTGTGTGTGTGTGTGTGTGTGGAGAATCCAGATGGATATGTTTAAAATCCATCATTAGTTTGTAGATTGAGGAAGTCACTATATAGACTCAAGAAAACACATTGGGCATGGTATGCTAAAATGGACTCTTATATTCTCTCTAGAGGTTTTGTTAGATGTATATTAGATCCTAATGTTTATATGATGAGGAAAAAAAATTCTCTTCTACTGATAGTTCCATATGTATATGATTCATTCATCACAAGGAGCTCAGCCTCCTCCATTGTTGCAGTGAAGACTTATTGGCACAGGGGTAGACCCATGGTTCAACGCTTCAATAATGCACCAAAAAAACCCTAACTACCGACCCTTTTGGCAACACCTGCGAGCAGGTGAAGTCTCAACCGAGGTAGAAGAAGGGGGGTTTACAGGACTCAGGTGTCTGTAACCGAGTTGGGAGACAGATTTGTGATAGAAACACTTTGAAAATTATTCTATTAACACTTACAAGATGATATAAATTAATTCATTGGCTTCATTAACATCACAGAACAAACCCTAAGATAGATCGGTGCAGTAACCATAAATATGTTAAGAACCAAACATCAATATAGCATAGAAAAACCTCAAGAAAAGTACTCAACGCCTTGAAAAAGAGATAATATCAGATAATAAGCCTCTTCGAGGGGGCAACCTCCTTTTACCCCACTTAA
>SNQJ01S0086485.1:7907-17972 GCA_010110895.2 Picea sitchensis | reverse complement strand
AGAAACTAAATTAACAAATCAAAACATGAAGAAATCTAACTCTTTATTCCAAATGTATCAATCCAATTACAAAATGATGAGATCCATATATGACTCTCAAAATGACAAACTATTTCATTATTTCTCTATTTCTAGAGAGAGGCCTCCTCCCAAATGAGGAGATAACCCACTTATTTATACATGAATAAAGATAACAAACTCATAATTACAAATCCACTTTTCTCTCAACCTATCCCTTCAAATCCTCCACAAATATCTTAGATAAGATATTCTCTCCAAAATATTATCTTTGAATTATCTTTTCAAATATTTAAAATGTGGAGAACATTTGAGAAGCTTCTTGAGTCCTCCTTTGTTTGAAATATTCCTATATCACAAAGCTCACACAAATCTTTACGATAAATATGAAAAATATATATAATTTCTAAATTTTAATCAAGAATTCTCTTAGAAATGCTCTAAGATAAATAATTTTGAAAAATAGAATATGAACCCATATGTATATGAAAGTGGTGGAGATTAAGGGTTTTATGGAAGGATATGGTATGAATCATGGTGACAAATAGTATATGAAAATGTGTTATTTATTCCACCCAACAGGATCTTCCCTAACTGACTCTGAACTATGCGTATTCCTTTTGGGATGTATGCGGTGATCAAAAGGTACTCATAATAGCATGGGATGTTGTTGCAGTTAACCGTGCCAACCAACGACAGAATATACTCAAGTAAGATCGACGGTATCTGCTTCGCATTAGCCAGATCTTCGCGATGCTTACTTTGTTACTCAGTTGCAGGGTTGACAAGGCCTAAGCAACATCCAGTTGAAGGGGAATCCTGCAGTCCCCTGATCAGTGATGCTTGGACACCTTCAGATAACTGTCTGTCGGCCATTATCTTCGTGAGGATTTCCTCGAAAAACTTCTCTAATGTACTAGGTTCACCCATCATTCTCACTTTTAAACACACAAGTCGGGGTAGGCAAACAGACAGGCGGGGTATACATACATATGGTGAGGTCTAGCTTCAGATAACACAAATCAATACATAATCAACTCTCTTCTTGTCTCAGATAATCACGGGTGGTAAAAAGTGGTCCTGACGCAACATTCGATGGGTTAAATAAGAGAGCGTCGTAATGGATTTCTCCAACGGGAAGGAATGCTTCCATAAATGTGAATTTGTCTGTTATGGCACAGTATCAACGTCTCAACATGGTCCATCAACCCATAAATTTGTTTTCTATTTGTTCTGGAGCGTCGTTCCAATGGGCGGGGCGCCTCTAACGATCATATAGCTTCTCCAGGATGAAATCCCATTCTGTGCGGTCATGTTGTTTCGGTGAGGATAAATCTTGTGAACCTGCCTCCTGCGAGTTATCAGTCTATGAAGTCTTCCATATAGTCTTTGTAGCTTCCTGTATCTTTTCTAACTTGGCTTTCTTTTTATTGATCTCCCTTTCCTTCTTCCCTGTAATCTGAGTCTCTCTAACTGTTTCTGGATTTCTCTTTCCATTCTTATTCTTATCTTCTCCTGGCGTAGTGACTTCACACTACTGATGTGCTCTCAAAGGGTTTGAAGTTAACATCCCTTCTCTTATTAATTCATTGGTGGGTATTCTTCTTTCTTGCATGGATAGGTCCTTCAAAATTTCTTGTGTTCTTTCAACTTCGACAACTACTTCTCTTGCATTTGTTTGCTTCAACTTAACTTCTCGTTCTTCTATCAGTCGATCTATTTTTATAGCTATGAAATCCCTTAGTTCTTGCTTTTTCTTTTCTATAGCTTCTTCCTATGCTTTCCTTCTGATCCGATCCTTCTCAATCCAAGCCTTTCCTAACAAAAGTGGGAAAGGGGCATTTTTCTCAACAAACTTAATGACTTCAAATTCCTCTTCAGTCGATGTTCCATGGATAATAATAGGTACATAAGTAACTCTTCCACATAGGGTTATCATATTTCCTTTAAAAAAGCCTATCCTTCCCAATGAAGGTACCATAGTAGGCTTTCCCAAAATTTTCCAAGTGCCTTTTGTCATAATATTCACTTGTGTTTCTTCATCCAAGACAGACTATGTTGAAGTCTCTTGTTCTTGTAATTATGCATTGTTTTACTTTTAGGATCTCTAGTAAACTGACATCTTTGATATCATTCATTGTTGCTTTCAACTGTGATAGCATATCCTGAGCTTTCTCTGATTCTTTCTCTTTATGATTCTCTAACATGCTCTTAGTCTCTTGAATTTATTCATATTTTTCTTGTCTCATGTTCATCCTTTCAACTTTAGCAATCATCCTTGGACAACCCTCAACTTCATGACCAACAATTTTAAAACAAAGACAAATAGGACATGTACCAGGGCATTCCTTAGAAATATGTCTCGGTCTTCTGCAGTTATAACATAGTGTCAAAATTATTTGTCTTTTATATATTTTCCAACTTCTTATGTATTGCGCACTACGATCACAGTGTTGGACCTGTAATCTGCAAAAATTCTTTCTAGGTTCCTTCATCCACTTATTAGTCCAAAAATTCTTTCTATGCATAGGAATAACATATCTTTCTTCATTTCTATTATCTGTACTCATATAAACTCTTTCTTCCAACTGTGCCCTAGCTTTTAGACTAGGACATAATCGATTAAACATACTTAAATTCATGCTTTCGAAACAATAATTTTCACTTATCTTACTCTTATCAAAGCATAGAGCTTTACCTCTGTTAAGATCTTACCTCTTTTCTTCAAATCAGATTTCTTTCTTATCTCATAGCTTAGCAAGTCAAGTAGAGTACTACGCACTACAATAGCAGATCTATGCACAAAGATTCTCTTTTTATTTACTTTAGTTCCCATCAATCACAGTTTCAGGTCCCGACAACGGAATCATTTTTTGGCACAGGGGCAGACCTAGGGTTCAATGCTTCAACAACGCACCAACAAAACCCTAACTATTGGCCCTTTCGGCAACACCTGGGAGCAGGCAAAGTCTCACCCGAGGTAGAATAAGGGGGGGTTACAGGATTCAGGTGTCTGTAACTGAGCTAGGACACAGATATGTGATAGAAACACTTTGCAAAGTATTCTATTAACACTTACAATACATTATGCATTAATTCATTGGCTTCATTAATATCGCAGAACAAACCCTAAGATAGATCGGCACAGTAACCATAAAGATTAAACACTTCAATCATTTAGCACATAGCATTGAGTTAGATCTAACATTCAATCATTATTAACATGACTAAAGCACTAAGCATCAATAGATATATCTAACATACATAATAAGAAAATCACTGAGAATAACATAACCAACAAAGCACAAAGAAAATTAGAGACACAAGAGATACATGGTTCACCCCAGTTTGGGGTCATGTCCACCAACTGCTTCATCTTCTTTATTATTCTTCAATATATTACATTCACCTTCTCCCGTGCACTAAGCCACAAAGCCAAACTTTGCACCAGATAGGAGATCTACGCATTGTGCACCAAATCCTCCTTCTCAAAACTAGGTCAAGGCACGGAGCCAACTCCTCTATCGAGCACAAATCCTTACATACACATTATGTTGCATGAAGAAACTCATAACTACTTGCACTTAGCCTCGCAGCTATTGGCTCTTACATTGCTTCTCTTCTACAATACATTCTTACACTTATTTATACTTTTACAATAAGTCCTAATCATGGGTAAACCCTATGGGTTGACATCCCATAACCCATTACAAAATCCCTAATGAACCCCTTGTTGGGTCCACATAGCCCACAAAATAAGTGAGATCCGCGATCTCAGCTCCACCTGGGCACTCCATCTTCGACCAGCCTGTCGAAGTCCAAAAAGAGGTCAAACCTGTCCAAGGTTTCCTCAAAACTTGGTCAAGGGCCAACAAGACCACTTTGCATGGCAAGTTTTCTATGAAATATATGGGAATTTACATTACTTTATTGGTCTTGAAATTAGCTAGAATGATTTAGGAATCAAGATGTCTCAGTCCAAGTATGAAGCAAATCTACCCAACAAGTTTCAGATGACATATTTTAGTTTCAAATGATAGATTTCAAGCTAGCTCCAACCCCCTTTCAATCAAGGGTCAGACTAGAGGGTGTCTTTGCATCACCTTTGGTTGAGTGTACTAGATATTGATAGTTGGAGGGGAGTCTTATATACCTTACACACTCTTGAATGGAAATCTATTATGTAGTTGGATCAATTTCTAGGTACATGCAAAAGACACATGATATTCACTGGAAGGTAGAAAAGGGGATTCTCGAATATGTCAAGGGGACTACTAGCTTTGGTATACACTGTGTAGCGGGTTCTTCCTTAGATCTTGTTGGTTACATATACTTATATTGTGTAAGTGATAGAACTTATCGCAAGTCCAATTTAGGATATGTTCTCTACCTTAGATCAGTACCTATTTGTTGGTCAAGTAAGAACCAATTAACAATTTCTTTATCATCAACAGAGGCAGAGTACAAGGATGCGATGAATGTTACCACTCATGATATTTGGTTGTAGCAATTTATTACAAAATTGGGAGTTCATTTTCATCGTCTAACAGTTATATGGTGTGATGATCAGAGTATTCTCAATCTATGTAGAGACCCAGTTCAAAGGCATCAATCCAAGCACATCAAGGTTTATATGCACCTTATTCAAGGACAGATTCAAGATGGAGTCATTGATATGTAGTTTTGTCCATCTTCAGAGAAGGTGGAAAAAATCTTCACCAAGAATTTCACCAAACAGAATTTTGTCTCATTGATGGACAGTCTATCAGTGAGGGATACATCATCTTAGCAACTAAACATGTTAGCATTATTTTTTTCTAGAAACATATTTTAAGGGGAGGGTTTGTTCCCACTGGGTTTTCCCTCTTTACATCACTTTTGTTGAGTTTTTATTCATACATAAGTGTACATGAGTACCTAACATGGCTTCATATTGATAGGACTCATCATTTTTCACACCCCAATTTTGTTTCAAAGGGGGTGTTGGGGTACATGCTCGACAACATACTCAGTGACATACTCTTTTTTCCATTTTTCCACTTTCTCAGGAGGACTGCTATTTATAGCATGCTTATTTATATCCCTTCCTAGACCTATCCTGACCACCATACCTATCCTGACTACCTTACCTAGCCTAACTACTCTTGATCATGTCTATTTTTGGAATTTTCTATTTTATTCAAGTGACCAAACCCTAGTAGACTATTTTTGGTATTGCATATTTATACTAGATCTATTTTTAGCATATGTATATCTATATGTAATGACATGGAAAAATACTATGGGTTTTCAAAACCATGGGCTCATAAACCACCATTAGGTAAATTCCTATTTTCTAGGAGGAAAAGCACTTCATTCCTTGATTTTAGGAGATAATTCTTATTTCATAGCTAGAGAGTGCACTTGAGTGAGAATAATATTCTCCAAAGTGTGCATTACCCATCTTATTCTTGAAGTTAACCTATTTCCTATTTTTAGTAACTTTCCATATTTATGAAATTCTCTCTCAGTTATGACTTTAGTTCCATTTTTTGACTCTGGTCTTATTCTAGGAGTGTTTTTCTAGTGTGGAATGCATGTTGACTTCATGTAGAGTTCTCACTTGATTTCACACCTTATTTTTTACCTTTACTTGTTATTAACAACTTTTGACTTTAGTTAATTGTTGCTAGTGGCAATGGTTGTTTTTTTTACTTAGCATGCACATGGAAACCCCAACCTAGTGCACATTACTCATCTTGTGGAGAGTTCTATATTTTGTACTCATGATCAAGGATTAATACAATTTGATTTGAGTTGGTTTCTTAGTCTCTTATGTGTGAAGATTGATTTTATTTTCTCTCTTCTCTCTTTCTTTTGCAATTAACTAGTGTAGTATTTCCTACTCACAATTAGATCTTGGAGTGTGGATTAATCTTACAATTGCTCCCATGCTTCATACATCTATGATTATTCTCTATGAAAAGGTTATTGAAAAGATCAAATGTAATTATGATTGGTCAATGGAAATTTATTGTGATATTGCTAAGAAAGGGTTCCACCTTTCTCCCACCCTTTTTGGCATCTATATTCATAAAATTGAGAACTGTTTGGAAGAAGAGGGGTGCATTAGTGTCAACATGGCGAGATTCATTTTTTTCCTTCTCTTATACAATGATGATATTTTTCTTCTTGAAAAAATTATTGATGATCTTCATAAGAAACTAAAAGTTAACTAGAAATCCTAAAAACATTGTGAGCTTGTCATTAATAGCGATAAAACCAAGATTACAATAATTAAATTTAAGAAAGTAATTGATCATCCAATTTTGTATGGTGACAACCCCCTTGAGGAGTTGTGAGATTAAAAATAATTAGGCATTGATTTCATTTATCATTTAAATAAGAACCACAATATCATCAAAAGTATCATTGGAAATTGTAAATATTACTATGGTCATGAAAACATATGTAGAAATGTTGAGCTTTGGGACTAGGATAAGGACAATTTCATTTTCAACATTTTAGTTATCCCAGTTATTCTATATGGATGTGAATTTTGGGCTTGTAGCCTCTATCATGAAACTTGGAATAAAATTGAGCAATTCCAAAACACTTTATCATCTATAACTTTAGAATCAAATGCAACACTCCTTACCCTATTGTTGATGGATATTATAGTCATATGGTTTTGGGTTATAGCAACAACCGAGCGATTGATAAGAAAATAACTAAATTTAAATAACAACATAATTTAAATAGAAGTAACTAACTAACTACCTATGAAAGGAAGGATCACCTACCTGATTTTTGTAGTTTGATGTAGATCCCTTTCATAAGTTCATGCTTAAAATATTTTGCACCAAGACTTTCTATATCCACTTGAACTCACAAATAGAACTAGGCTACACAGAAGGTAGTTATCATAACTAACTAATAACTTCAAAAATCAATCATGATTAACATGTTAGTTTCCATATTATCGAATGCATATAAATTTTGCAAAATAAACCATTAACATGATTCACTAAATAAATATTGACTAATACTATGTCAGGAGACTGTTATTTGATTCTTCCAACAAAATTATTCTAGCTTCAATTTGTTGAGATTTCTTTGATAGTGCATCTACAAGCATGTTTTGTTCACAAAAAAGACGAGTGAAAGTGATAAGCTCAGACATGAATGTAGTCTCCTTTGACTGTGTTTCCAAATCCTCCAATAGAAAGCAATGAATATGAATTTCATCATTCATCCATTTTATAATCATATAAGATTCCCCGAATATATGTAACCTCAATATACCTTTCTCCATTACAATTTTTAATAGGATTTAGTTTTGCAAAATTATTTTATATATACCTCAGGCCTACCTTGGATTTGACAAAATGCATCTCAAATATGTATATAACTCCACCAATACTGCTAATATTATTTATACCTTCACTTGGACTATCAAAGAAACCCTAAGGAGAATATTTTCCAATGAGTAAATCACCTACCAATATAGGTTGTTTTACTTTTGAAAGAAATTTCCATCCAAAATAAAGGCCACACCCTTGATTGTATATATGAAAATAAGGTATTTATTTTCCTTCAAAAACCTATGAATTTATACATCCATATACCCCATAAGGATAAACATGGAATTGCTCTATATTCTCTTAATTCATTCTTTTGAAACCAGGATCGAAGACATTCCTCCATAGAAATTCCCCTCCAAAAATTTTCTATTCCAAACAATTTTTCAATATCCTTCAACCAGTGCTAAGAAAATAAGAAATGCATGAATAAATAAGAGATATGTTATGTTTCATTCATACATAAAAAATATATACCTAGGCCTTTTCATCCTCTTTATGATTAGGACTTTATTCCTTAATGTTATCCAAATAAAGACTCTTAACTTTATTCCTTAATGTTATCCAAATAAAGACTCTTAATTTTTTATTTTTATTTTATTTTTTTCTTTTGTGGGGCTTAGATTTTTACCCCATCACCACACATCATCTTGACCACTAAGATCCATTAAACATCCATATCATAAATTTTTTGAATACATTCCTATATATTTATTCTTTGGCCACATCAAAGTGTCCTCTTCATCTCTAATTCTAACATGAATTATTTTTATCATTCAAATAAAATTGCCAATTTTCAAACCATTCCTCCTCAATATCAATTGAATGTGTCAATTTCCATCCTTGTTTCCATGCTTTTTTTTTCAATGGGTATGTGATCTGATGAAGAGTATCAATCCATTTACAATGAATATGATCTATTAGGTTCCAATTCATGAAAATTTGTACTACATACCCCATTATGGGATCTGATCATATCCTTACATTTTTCCCATTACCAACATTCCAAATTAAAAAGAAAAAGTCCATTCATAGGAAAAGATAATACCATAGATTTCTAGTGATTTGAAACATTCTTAATATATTACCAAGGGGATCTTATCAAATCCAATAATTTAGTAGGATCTGTTAGCGTCGGAAGTCACTCCCGGATTGCGGCAGGAGTAGAGCCCAATGCCCATCAGTTTTACGTCACGAATAATTTAATGGGGGTGGTCGAATGGATAGGGACCCAGGAAGATATTTCTTTAACTCAGAAAACCAGGCCTGGCATGCAAGAACATGTGAGGTCTTGATCTAACTTTCATCGGTAGGTTGAGTATAAAATGAGCAGAGGGAAGAATTGGTAGGAGAAGTGAATAAGACTGCTTTGGGCATCAGACCTTCCAGCATCTTGAGAAAGAAAAAATTAGAAGACAAGATCCTCTTGGTTCAGAGTTTCAAGGAATTGAAAGGTGACTTGACTGGATCCTTCAATTCCAAGTCATTCAGCGTTGAGAAAATACAAGAGATGATTAGAAACAATGTGACTATCATAGTGATCAAACATACATCATCCTATAATAGTGCAACTCAACTGGATTCTCCAATTCCAAGCTGTTGTAACACAGTGTTAACAGAGAGATGGAAAGAGGTTGAAATTCATTAGACAAGAAGTCTCAAGTGCCAATACATAACCAGAGAAACTAGTGCTTCATCAAAACTTTACAATCGGGAGCCTAGCTCAACCATCCCTGTTACAAAAATAGAAAAACTGCCTACATATACTCAAAGAAAACAATTAGCAGCAAGATCAAGTCACTGTGTATAATAAAAAAAGAAAGTACATCTGCATGTCTACTGGAAGACTGCACATGCAGTCTCTGGACCATGTTACGCTTATGTCAGACGTAATCAGAATCCTGGCAACTCTACGGACGAATCGACAAGCCTTTAATCCTCTGTTGGATTTTCCATTTATGGTGGAGATGATGTCTAACCACCACCAACAACCTTAATAACTGCTTCCTTGAGATTGGGAATGGCCCCAGTCAACTCTGTACCTTTGGGATGTGGAGGCCTCTTCATGCTACCATCTAGATCTGCTAAACGGCTTCATGGCAAGACGTGGAGGAAGACGTGAGGACTAAGTCATCAGACGAGAAGCATTGAATGAATGGTGACCAGGAAGGCATGATTTGGCATGCGCGATGCGAAAGTAAGAAGAGGAGAGGCCAGGTGGACAGAGGTGGCATGTGTACTTCACCAGTGAAGACCAGTGATGAGGTGGCATGAGGCGAGGGGAAACAACAACTATTGAGGTGATAGGGTTGAGACACATGACAGGTGGCAGAAAGGTGATAGGAAAAGGGAGGAAAGATGGTGGGATGTGATTGGTCAAGGGATAGGATGCGTCGCTATGATGGGGACAACGTGGAAGGGAGAGGAACAGGTTTCGAAAGATAAAATGGGGTGAAAGGGAATGGGATATGCCACAAGGGTGAGTGGAAGATAGATGGCAGGAGGAGAGGGAGGTAGTAAGTGGTTTGGAAGTGGTGGGGGTCATCATAAGGAGGATGCGGCATGATAGTAGGGGGGCTCGCACTGGAAATCCACCCATATTAGACACCCCCCCCCCGCCCCCCTTATTAAAGGTCGAAGGGCCAAGGGGGGGTGGAATTGATTGTGCATCATAGATCTAGGAACCCTAATCCTAACCATTGAGAGA